>JPKE01001410.1:0-59958 GCA_000750995.1 Pseudogymnoascus sp. VKM F-4520 (FW-2644) | reverse complement strand
GGGGTGGTGGTGGATGCGGGGGTTTTGGATGGCGGGGAGGAAGAGGTGAGGGCGTTAGAGAGGTTCGCGCCGCCGGATATATTGATGGGAATAGCTGGGGATGCGGTATTATTAGTTGTGACGCCCCGAGTTGAGTGCATAGGTGCCAACGGCGTCATCTCAGAAAGTATGTCCTCCTCTTCCTCGGCAATAGACACCTTAGATACGTCTTCGTGTAGTTCCTGGACATGCGGTGGCGTCGACGGCGAGACAGCGGCCGGGATGGCGATAGGCGACGCTCCGTTGGGGGATTGCGGCGAAGCCCGCCGCGGCGCAATTCTGATGAAATCCTCCTCATCTGACAACGCCGCACCTGCGTCGTCGATAGACACAGACGCAGACCCATCAGCCGGGGCGCGCACCTCATCCCACTTCGTGCCATCATCCTCGACAGGGCCACGAGACAGCATCCTCAGAGCCTGCGAACTCGAGATCCGCCGCGGCGCAAGCTCCTCATCCACATCCTCCACCTGCTCTATCTCTGCCTGTTCTTCCCCTCCATCATAGGCATCGCTCTGCATCGCATCCAACGCCGTAGGCATCGATGTCGTCTCCGCCATACTCGGGCTCGATGTCGTCGGGAACTCCTTGCCCGCAAACTCAAATCGTACCCTACGCAGTCCATTCACCTTCCCCGAGCTAGAACTCCTTCTCAGCGCACTCCTTCGCACCGGATTCTCAGGATCAGACATCGCGCCCGAATCATCCGTATTTCGCCTCCTTGGTTCCGGTTTCCTCGGCGGCGGCGAATACGACGCCGACAGATTCGCTGCCGCCAGCTCTGCCTTCCTATCTGCCTCCGCGTCCTTCAGCGCGGCCTTCCCATCTCCGCTCGACCGCCGCTCATGCTTATCAGAGCTATCCAGCAGCGGCAGGTACCCCTGCGTAAAGACGCCCAAAAACTCGCTTTCCCTCGCGTGCGGACTGCGCGGCACATCTGTATCCGCGGCTCCAGCTACATCTATCGGTGGCGGGGGCGCCAGCTTGCCCTGTTCCTTCAGCCTTCCTACTTCCCGTGCTATCTCGCCCGCTGGGTTTGTGGAAGTGGGTGTCTCTGCCTCCTCCGGCGTCGCTGTGGCAGCTACGGTGTCGACGAGCGAGGGGTAGGCGCCCATGCCCTCTGCCACCGCGGCGGTGACGGAGGCGGCGACATCGGGGGCGACATCGCGCAGGAGGGCGTCGGAATGCTTGGTGAACTCGGCGGCCATGTCGCGGCGGTAGAGCAGAACTTTGTGGTCGAGCTCGCGCAGTTTCGAGTGCAGGGAGGCGATGAGCGTAGAGGCTTCGTCCATGGCCCAGTGATGGGCGAGGGGCGGGGGCGTGAGGTGAGGTTGGGGTAAGTGCGGTGCGGTTCAGCGGTGTTGAGTCATGCCGAAGCTGACGCGGTGGAAGCCTGGGTGGTGGGCGGTGGGTTTTGTACGAGGCGTGCGGCTGTGCAGTGTTGAGGTGGAGGAGGGTGGTGACGATTGAAGGGTTGGAGATGTGGAGGAGTTGCGGAGGAAGTTGTGGAGAAGTGATGGTGGTTGTGGAGTTGCGAGTGTGCGTTTAGGTTGGGGTTGGAGGAGGGATGACTAGCAGGCAACTACCACGGCAGAGGCGACTACCGTACTCCAGACCGCCGGGGCCAGGATAAGAGTGCAGCGGAGAGTGCAGCGGAGAACAGTGCTGTATGTACGTATTTCGCCGCCGCAACGCCGATCCTTGGCAGCCGCAACATCAGACGCCGAACTGGTATATTACTGCTATTATGGCTATAATACTGGCATTATGATTAGAATAACAATTAAATCACATCCAAACCGACTACGGCTTTCTATTCCAGCTAAATTCATCAATAAATCCCTCTCGGAGTGTCCGTGAAGTGCGCTACATTCGCTTCAGGTCACGGGGGCTCTGCACTGATCAACACTGCAACATCCCCGTCAAAATCGTACGAGTGACGTAGGTATCAAAACTCCACTTGCGCCTGGAACTCTACCTCACACGCGAACACCACAAAACACCAATAGCACCTGCTATCAGACAAGGTATCTCGGCCGTACAAGGGCAGTACAACCCTCGCTCGCCCTCTTATCTCCTCGTCCGCCTCACGAATCCCACTTACTGGGTCCCTGGAACTGCTTAGTGGGCGTGGGAGCCGGGATCGGCGCACTGTTCTCCGTAAACTCGATGGTGTGGCGGGATACCCTTCTGGGCTGTTGACGCGCTGAGCAGCATTATAGTACAGGATGAGTAGAGTTTATAGAGTAAGAAGAGGTCAAAACTTTAATGCCGTCTCAGGCAGCAATACAGTTTTTGACATGTTTCTGTGTTTGCGTGAAACTATCCGTACAGTACTTATTATATACATGATATCCCCCTATCCCCTACCCCCTCTTCCACAACTACTCCCTTCAATCCCTCACCTTCTTCTCTTTAAACATATCCATCTCCCCCATACTCCCCGCCCCATCCAGCAACCTCTTCGCTTCCTTCACTCCCCCGGGTCCCTCCGACTCCACCATCGCCCTATCGTCTGTGCCCGTACCCCCCCCAAACGGGCGCCTCACAACCCGCTCACCACTAACCTGCTCCTTCGTCCCCCTAACCGCCTGATCCAGCACACTATGCGCCTTCCCCGCCAACACCGACTGAACACCCTCCAACTTCTCCCCCACCCCCACCGCCCCGTCCAGCAGCGGCTGCGCCGTCTCCCCCACCGTCCTCGACCCCTTCACCCTCTCCGCCGCGCGCTGATACGCGTCCTTCTTCTTCGCTAACTTATTCGCCTGCTCCGCCGCGCGCTCATACGCGTCCGTCTTCTTCGCCTCCCCAAGCCCGGCTTTGCGATACGCGTTCAGCAGCGCGAAATAAAGCTTAATGACCCACCCGTGCACCTCCTCCTTCACAAGCATCGTGATCCCATGGTTGAAGAAGCCCTTGAGCACCTCCCCCCCGAGACCGACGTAGAGCGCCTCCAGCCCCTCATCGCGGTAGATGCGCGCTACGGCGTTAAAGACCGTCGCGTCAGCGGCGCGCTTGAGATCTTTCCGTCCTACTGCCTTGGCAGCAGTGGCGGAGTGCGCAGCATTGTGGATGTCAGATTTCGCCTCCTTCTTTAGCTCGGCGCGGGATTTCTCAACTGCCGGCGCGGGGGAGACTTGTGACCGCGACTTGGCGAGCGAGAAGGGATATGTAATGCTTGATGCGCCGGCCTTGGAGAGCGCGGCGAGGAGGAAGGTCAGGCGCGCGCCAGGGTCGTCGCGTTTAGAGCGCGGCAGGAGGCGTTTCAGGGACTCGAAAAAGAAGAATGTGAGGGAGGGGTTGAGCGTCAGCACTAAACTGGCAGAGTACCCGCCCCAGAAGCCCTGGATGCCCTTCTCCTTGTGGATGCGCGCCGCGATTTCCTGCACCGAGGTTGCGGTGCGGGAAGTTTGGGCGCGTGTGGAGATGTTCGAAAGGGGCGTGGTGAAGAGCTTGCTCAGGGCGCCAGCCGCGGCACCGACGGCGAGCTCGTCGAGGGTGCCAAGTTTGTGGCTGCTGTGTGCGTCAAGGCGGCGCGTGCGCAGGTAGTTGTAGAAGAGGAAGAAGAGAAAGGAGTCGGCGATGCTCTTGGCGGTGTCGGGGATTGCGCCAGCAAAGAAACCCGCGATGCCATCGCGCGCGTAGATCTTTTCGGCGGCGTCGAGGATGCCGTCGTATGTGTCTTCGGAGGAGGAGTCGGTCGAGGTGGATTGCTGGATGCGCTGGACTTGAAGACGCTTTATGATGAGGTCGAGGGGGTAGGTGGCGAGGTTGGAGATAGCCGTTCCTGTTGAGCCAGAGATAGCGTGGCCAAGTGCGGGAAGGGCGTTGGAGGGAGAGCCATGGTGGTGGTGCTGCTTCTGGTAGAGGAGAGAATTGGGGTCTTCCTTCTCGATATGGTAAATGGAGTAGGCATCCTGTGGGTAGGTGGTTAACTACAGTGGTTCATGATATTTGTGGCTCTTAGAGGAGCTCAAACAGTGAGATTCGTACCAGTTGGCTATTGTAGATGTGCGCCATGTTGGAGTATGGCAATGAGCTTGGAGGCCAATGCAGGAATAGGAGAAGATTGTCAAAAACGTGGAAAAGATTCTGATGATATATCGCCGATTTGTTTTAATTGTTAACTTCCATAATGTAGAGCCTGTCGAATACTAGAGAGAGAGGTTAAATGTGATGATGAAGTTCCGACGTTCTGGCCATACGTCATACCAAGCTCCAATGATCCCTGTGGTTTCCAAGGTATCGTTTGTGGCCCGTGCTTATCAATTCTAAGTGAACACGCCTATATCAGACACAATGCATCACGATGCCAAAAAGTTTATGAAGAGTAAACGCGCAGATTTAAACCTTTCTTCAAATCTGATGGGGTATCTCTATAAATCTATCATATCAGCATTGGAAAGCAACACCCAGCTTCTCAACTTTATTCATGCCTCCGCTCGCAAACCCTGTGCCTTCGCTCTTGATCTCCACAAGCCCAGGCGTGATCTTATCCTTCTCCGGTTTCTGGGGCTTCCCTTCTTTCGGTTTCACTTCCGTCAGGTCAGCCTCGCAGACAAAACAGCGTATCTTATCTGCCTCCGCCTCCGGCCCATGCGGATCACCCTTCCCGGCGCTCATAAACTTCTCCGTACAGCTCTTGCATATTACGTGCCCACAGGGCTTCGTTAGCATGGCTTTGGAGCTGTTGCTTAATGCCTTCTTGCAGGCGGGACATATCCGCTGTGTAGTCTTCTTATCTGAGCTCTTCTCCTCGGTGAACGTGACGGTTATGAGCGTGTGTAGAGAGTAATAGTGCGGCTTATCGGCCGTGGATGACGGACATACGGGCGACGATTTCGCCTTCTTCTTAATGTCGTGTAATGTGTTGTTTGTGTTCGAGGACGGTGTAATGGAAGGGACCCAAAATGACGGTAATGTTGTCTTCGACGCCTTCTCATCATCGATCGCTTTCCGCGCCTTCGTCCTATCATCCTTCGCAATCCGTAGCAGCTCATCCTCATCCAGCTCAAACTTGCGCTTCTCCCCACGCTTGCCTCCCACCACATCCTCCTCTATCACCACCTTCCCACTCTGCCTCCCAATAATATTCCGTCTCGCGCCCACCTTGGCCTGTAACCCCATCTGCACCCTCTCAAACTCCTCCACAGCCCTCTTCTTCGCCTCCTCGTCATCCTTTAGCGCAACATCCTGTGCCTCCGCTAGCTCCCTCTCCGTCACCTTCTCCACCCTCTTGATTTCCTTCTTCTGGGCCAGGATATTCGATAGGGCGCATTCGCGACAGAAGATGTGGCCGTGGGAGCAGGATACTGGCGATTGCGCCGGCATCAGGCAAAGGCTGCATGATGCAAAGGGGAGGAAGGAATCGCGGGAGAGGCGGGCGGAGTTGTTCGACCATGCTGATTTCGCGAGGTCGCGCTCGTAAGACGTGAAGACGCTGCGCGCGGTGTTGCGCTTGCCTTTTGACATGTTAGATTGCTGAACATTTGGGTTTCGAAAGACGGGGGGTTATCTTACTGTGTGACATTTCGGCGTATATATGCTCACGATATTCGCCGTGAATGGTACTTGGCTCGGAAATAGAGGACGTTCTGGGGATGTCTAGATGCGATCTAATCCTGGTCGGTATCCAAAACTTTGGGCTATCGGATTAACTAATAATCCGTCATCCGGCGCAAACGGTTATGTGTATAAACACGTGCATGTCAATGACCTCGTAGTTATTTCTCTCGCACATAGCAGTTGTGCCTTCCTCTTTCCTTTGCTCCGTAAGATAGACGATGATTGTTCATTTAGTTATCTGAGAAGCTCAGCCGACGCTGGGTATCACGCCATGTCGTCTCTTACTCCTCCAAGCCAGCCGTCATTACCGTGGCGGATTGGATCTTCCGTGACCATCGGAGCGGTCGGGGCCTTTTGTCGGACTTTCCTATATGGGTTCAATGATTCCCAAGTTGTTGGTTTGGATAGGTTTCTCAAGGTCCTGGAAGAGAGGCGAGATGTAGGGGCCAGGACTAGGGGTCTTCTTACTGGTACGGGTCTTTGGCGTAACCCCTCCCCCCAGGCATTGGTAGTCGCTAATCAGAGAACCCGGATAGTTTCCAATCATGTCAGCGTGTAAGTAATTTGCTGCAAGCGATCAACTCAAAACTGCCAATTTAGACGTTGAAGATTGCGGTTGCTAACAATGTGAGAACAGTATGGACGACCCATTAATGTGGGGCTTTCTGCCTTATAACATACTGTTCAACCCATCTCTCCAGAGATGGTCTCTTGGGAGCTATGATATATGCTTTAAGAACAAGTGAGTCTTGATTGTATCATTTAAGAGAATTCTGTTCCTGACAAGATCCCGCAGAGCCCTTTCAACGTTCTTCTCGCTCGGTCAGACTCTGCCTACTCACCGCACCGCCCACTCTGAATTCGGCGGCTTATTTCAGCCCACTATTACGCAAGCCATCCGCCTGCTATCTGCGCAGCCATTTTTAACCCCAGAGCAAGCCCTGAGTTCTCCGCAACCCTCGCCGTCGGTGTCCCCCAAATCGCCGGACGTCGTCGATCCTTTCTCATCCAACTCGCTGGTTTATCCAATTACCTATTCTACCAATGGAACGGATGTATTTCCAGCCCCATCAGCTTATGACTCGCGGAAGCATAGCTGGGTTCACATCTTCCCGGAAGGCCGCATACACCAGCACCCAGCACTGGCTATGCGATACTTCAAGTGGGGCGTGTCTCGGATGATACTTGAGTCCGAACCATTACCGGATATAATTCCCATTTTCATAGACGGCACCCAGCATGTGATGCATGAGAGCAGGACGTTTCCGCGCTTCATTCCTAGAGCCGGGAAGAAGATTAAAGTGGTGTTCGGCGATAGCGTTGATGGAGAGAAGGTATTTGGCGACTTAAGGCGTAGGTGGAGAGCCCTGGTCGAGATGCAGCGGGAGGCGTTGAAGAATAAGGGGCAAGATACCACGATGGAGATGGGAGTGCTCACAGAGGGTCTGAAGTATAACGCAGAAGCTGTTGCATTGCGGCTAGAGGCAACTCAGCGGATGCGAAATGAAGTCGTGAAGTTGAGGAACTCGCTGGGGTATGATGAAGAAGATCCCAAAAATGGTTTGGTAGAAACATGGATAGAAGAAGGAAGGAGCGGAGCTCGAGAAGGCCACATGAAGGATGATAGCTGGACCAAAGATACCTAGGAATAGACTGTACAACATTCATACCATCCCGGATCACTTATGCCAAACCAACAATCATCAATTCGTGAACAAGTTACAAACAGGGTTCTAAACTGAGATATGCATCAAAGAGATGCTACCGCTGCATAATCGGGTACCTACATGCCAATAAATCTGATATAAGCTTGTTGTTCCAAGTGAAGGGGTGTGAGGTTTGATCGCTGATCCACTCTGACTGGCTGGGCCCCTGTTCCTAGCGGATAATCGTTAACCCGACCATAGCTCCGCCCGCCCACCAAGCGTCGTCATAAGCCGTAGATGATGGACACCAAGGTTGGAAGGAACCTACAGCGCCATCAAACAACGAACAACGACGACAGCACATCTTGCGTTTGCACCGGCACTGACTAATTGTTAGCGACACCCGCCGCACACCCAGTGTCTCAGAGGGTGCTTGCATGATGTGGAACGACGAAGACAACAATCCCTATGGGACGAGCTTTGAGCGGCGAGACTCTGGGACGTCCTCCTCTGCGAACCAAAGCACAACGGAGCAAGGTGAGTTCTTTCACCCCTTCACTATCCCATTTACTACAGAACTATGTACTCTGTATTTCTTGGAAACTACGACGATAGCGATACTGATTGGCACGTTTTAGCCCACAATACCTCTGAATCAGCCGCGCCAGATGCCTTTGCCGACCCTCCGGACTTCGCCCAATCGGCAGGCTTTGTAAATGAAAGCGACAGCGAGGAAGGCTATGCCTCTGAAGCATTGGGAAATTCACGACCGGGGCCAAAACCGGGTGGTTATGACAGCCGCGTAGAGCAGCTTCTATACGAGAATCCAAATCTACCCATCCTGATTACGGAGGCTGGGAAAGGCGCGGATGGCACGAAGTATATTGCATATACCATCAGGACAGGCGTTAGTATTGTATTCATGCTTTGAGACTTCTCGCTGACAGACACAGGATTTGGAAGTTCGCAGGCGATACTCCGAATTTGCATCTCTGAGAGATGCGCTCGCCAGGCTGCACCCGACTCTAATAATCCCCCCAATTCCAGAGAAGCATACAATGGCAGACTACGCTGCGAATCCCACGAAGGCAAAGCAGGACCAGCAAATGATCGATTACCGGAAGCGGATGCTGGCAGTATTCCTGAACCGTTGCCGTCGCATGGAAGAAGTCCGTAATGACGGAGTTTGGTGGAGGTTTTTGGATCCTAATTCGAGCTGGGTTCGTATATTTGCCAGTGTTGAGAGCTACGGCTTGCTGATTATTTGCAGAGCGAAGTTCTTCATACTCACCCCATTGCATCAATTCCAAAATCTACTCTGAATGCACCACCACTCGACCCCGCAAATCCTACTCCCGCTCACGCCTACCTGCCACGGCCGCCTGCATCTGCGAAACTCAAGGCCGCTGGGCATTATAGCACAAATTCTCAGGGCATGCTCAGCCAGCCATCGGAGTTTAATGCTAGCCCATCTGCTGCGGCGCATTCTACGCCAGGTCCCCAAGTATTCGGTCGATTCCCTCCTGACACAAAAAATATGAGCGAGCAAGACCTAGACGGCTACTTTGTGAATTTTGAGGCTTCTTCTAAAGAACTAGAGCTCCTTTTAATGGGGTCAATGGAGAAAGTAAATAAGAGGACACTGACACATCTCGGCCAATTGTCTTCGGATTTTGCAGAACTGGGCGCTAGACTTAACGCTTTGTCACTGCCAGAACCGTCTGCGTCTCTTTCCGCGGCAATCGAGCGAGTTGGTCGGGCGGTGGATGACTCGTACATGGCTACGGAAGAGCTCGTCAACTCAGTAGGCGCTACCTTTGCCGAACCCATGCGCGAGTCCGCACAATTCGCAGGTGTCGTCCGCAGCGTCCTAAAATACAGGGTGATGAAACGAGTCCAGCAAGAAATGGTGATTGACGAGCTTGCCAAGAAACGTGCAACTTTAGACTCGCTCGAACGCAGTGAGGCGGAAGCACAACGTATCGAGCAGTACCTGAGCAACGGTGGGCGCTCAGAAGGCCTACGCCGTTCTACTTCGTCAGGTCGAGAAGCTTCAAGCAGGAGAGACACCCACTCTGAAGAAACAGAAAGCATCGACTCCGACTTCCCACCTACCCATGATGGCACCGCGCCCAGCGCACAGCAAGGCATACCAGAAGACCGCAACGCCTTGTCGCACAAGAAGAGCAGCAGTGGGAACTTCATCACCAATAAGATCTTTGGGCGGATCAGCCACGCTGTGCATGGGCTTGCCGATGTGGACCCGGAGAAGTCACGGCGCGATAACATCGGGAAGACGCGCGAGGCCATTGGGCACCTCGAGCAGGGGCAGGTAGCTGTCGCGAAGGACGTCACGGATGCGAGTGCGGGTGTGCTGAAAGATCTGAGAAGGTTCCAGGATGAGAAGGAGGATGATTTGAGGAGGTATATGGTAAGTGGTATATTTTCTATGTCTATTCTGTCCCACGATTACTATGTGCCGGTCTATATCTATTGCTTTCCCCTTATATATACGCAAAATACGTTGCTAACTCTTCTCTAGCTCGCGTACGCCAAGTCGCAGATCGAATGGGCAAAGAAGAACAAGGAGACGTGGGAGGAGGCGAAGGTAGAGATCCTCAAGATCGACGAGTCGTGACGAAATTTGGGATATGGGATGACGGTTCTTTGAGAGCCTAGTAATATGCGACGTGTTGCAGAACACCGCGCGTTCGTTGAGTTTGCACAAACAAGATCCTCATACTAATGAGATTATCGTAGGCGTTTGAAGTCGAGCGCTGAATCAAAACATATTTCTAAACCGTATCCATCATAGCTTCCATTTATTAGAAGGGTGTATGTGGCGGGAAATCGCGTGTCCTGACTTCATTGATGAGGCTGCTGTATAACGCCACAAATTCCCAGTTTCGCCAATGCCCATTCCCATCATCACTTTCGTTCAGGGAGGCAGGTCTATCACGCCAAACGCCCCCGCTTTGATATGTTGCAGCGCAGTGTGCCAATTCATCCACCATCTTATCCAAGATAGTGGTCGGTCCATGTGGACGAGACTCAAGAAGACTTCCTGCCCTCCATCTTCTTTACTACCTCTCCTAGCCACCAGGCATGGATTCTAGCATCGCCCGTAAGCTCCGGGTGGAAACTAGTCCCAAACACATTCCCTTGTCGCACTGCTACAATGTCGCCCGCTCCATTGTCCGTTGCGCCATCTTGACGTTTGACAGCTGCTGAGCGCCCCGGCACTGTACCCAGTATCTCCACTGGCTGGTGCTTGATTGAAGGGTCAATTCCTTCAGCAACATCCTTTGATGGCGCAATAACAGTCTCCGGCTTCTGTGCCTCATCCTCTTGTGCGCCATCAGAGGCCTTCAATAAGGTCTCAACAATTGGCGCCCGGATGAAGATCGCGCGGAACGGGGCCACCTTACCGCCCTCAGCCGCCAGGAATTTCAGATCGAGATCCGCCTGGAAGGACTCTGTCTGTCTCCCAAAATGGTTGCGGTTGACGCGCACGTCCAGGCCGCCAATTAGCTCCTGTCCACCAGCCTTTGTGCGGTTGGCCGACTCGGCGAGCAGGATAAGCCCCGCGCATGTGCCCCACGTCGGCTTGCGCTGGACTTTGACGAAGTCGCGGAGGGGCTCGAGGAGGTTGCAGCGCTCGGCTACGAGGGAGATGGCGGTGGATTCGCCGCCGGGGATGATGAGGGCGTCGCAGGCTGCGAGTTGGGCGGCGGTGCGGACCTCGACGAAGGTGAACTGGGTGGTGGGGTGAAATTTGGCTGCGGAGCGCAGGAGTTGGGTGTGTTCGTTGAAGGCGCCTTGGAGGGCGAGCACGCCGACCGTGAAGGTGGTTGAGACACCGAGGGAACCCATTATTAGAGGTAGAGTGAGGTTAATAGTAGCAATTGTTGGGAGTGATGGCTTTGAAAGTTCGAAGATTTTTGAGTCATGGTAAATAAGCTTTATGGGGGATCGGCCGTGGGGGGGTCGGATAATCGTTTCTCCTCGGCGTTCCTATCCCGTCGGCACTAAATGCACACCCAGACGCAGGGTTCCGCAGTACGTACCAATCAGAGAGTCACATGGAAGGACGCACCTGCACCGGCTTAATGACCAAGTCCCACCAAAATGCTGGAAATCTTGAAAACGGTGACGACCTCAAAGAACCCCACGTCCCGCGTTTTCTTTCCACCATATGCTTCTCTGTCTTGCGTCCCGGGAGGGTTATCAACAATAACGACAAGAACGGACTCTTACACCCCGGCTGCGACTTAGAAACTACCGCCCATCATGCTCAGCATACTCGTCTGGATCTTGTATCCCTTGCTCTTCACCGCCGCCCTCGCTGTCTTCTTCTTCACGCTGTCTCTGGTGGTGCCTCAAGCCGGCTTCGTAGCGCGCATCCTCGTGTCATACCTTGCTCTCGTCGCGTGTGCCCTATACGGCGTCATAGTCTCTCTCCTCGCGCGGCCGTTTGGGTTCCACGACTCTGCCCAATATGCCACCGGACGGGCCTTCGAGTTCGTGATGAAATACGGCACCGGCGTAAACGTCGTCATTGAGGACCCCGAAAACTACCTGAACACCGTCCGCCCCGCTGTCTTCATCGGTCCCCACCAGACCGAGCTCGATATCCTCATGCTCGGCGCCGTCTTCCCCACCCACTGCTCTGTGACTGCCAAGGCCAGCCTGAAGCGTATTCCTATCCTAGGCTGGTTTATGGCCCTGTCGGGGACGGTCTTCATTGATCGCGGGAACTCCAAGAGCGCGAGAGGCGCGATGCAAGGTGCTGCGGACGAGATGAAGCGCAGAAGCCAGAGCGTGTGGATGTTCCCCGAGGGTACCAGGAGTTATGCTGAGGAGCCCGGGCTGCTACCCTTCAAGAAGGGCGCCTTCCACTTGGCCGTACAGGCCGGAGTACCCATTGTGCCGGTTGTCGTCGCCAACTACTCCGATGTGCTCTTTGTGAAGAAGTACCGATTCAACGCTGGCAATCTACGTGTGAAGGGTGAGACATACCTCTACTTCCCTCGACTAGGATTTATGCTAACTTTGCCACAGTGCTCAAGCCAATCGAGACGAAAAACCTCACATCTGAGGATGTGGACGAACTAGTGATCAATACCCGGAACACGATGATCACGTCTATGGCTGAGTTGACTGCCAAGCAACGTGGAAAGCCGGTCCATATTGAGCCAAAACTTGGACTGTCAAAGGGGGGTGTTGTGAAAGCGAGCGGTGTTGAGGCGACAACATCGGCGCTGTCATGATAGACATTACGATTCATGTTTTAACTATACTATGACGAACTGTTAGGAGGATTGGCGCAAGCAAAGGTCGGGACGCCAAATAAGACCTTTAGGGCCGAGATACAGTGGGAAGAAGGGATATGTGGCAGGGGAGTTAGATGGCCGGGAACATAGACCATGGGGGGCTGGAGATGTGGCTAGGACTATCATAGAGGTGCTTCATGTCGACGATACCCGAAGCAGGTTGAGGCGAGCGGAGTATAGGTTAGATCACAGTTTACTTAAATCAAGTACTTATTCAGCAACCAGCCTCGACTATGGCTCCCAAAGCTTACTTCAGCGAAGTGCCTGTCCAGTCGGCCAGCTTCATGGCTCCTCTATATGGTATTGCGATTTTCTCCACCCCTGTTTTGCAACACTTCCTACAACGGCCGATTCTTTAGCTCCGGAAAACCTACTACTGATATCTACTGATACAAAGTTCATTGTTAACTTACATAGGCAGGGATGGCTCATAGATACGATAGACGGCACGAGCCCGTGGCGAGGTTCAATACGATGATGTTTGAGCTCAAGGGGCTGCTCACCCCAAATATTGCAGATGCAGCAGTATTTACAATTAACTCGAATGAGGAAGCGCACGCGACCCATGCGAGATTCAGTTTTCTGTACCAAAGGAACTGTTTTTTCTTGTTGTTTCGTTTCATTCCTGTTGTCACCTTTCGTTCTTGTCGCCTTTCGTTCTTGTCGCCTTTCGTTCTTGTCGCCTTTCGCTCTTGTCGCCATCTCATTCCCACCACCTACAAGCATAGTTTTTGGAGGTGCTTGAACACAATGGGCGAATTGACTGGTCTTGAACTACATACACGTATCAGTGCCCAACGGATGGGCGTTCTTGTTGTAAATAGAGCTTGCTGATACAAATCATCATTGTATTTCTTAGTTTCCTGATAGTTAAATCGAGTTAGCAAGCCGCAGCTCCCATATCTTCAACAGACAGTAAGTCCTTTTCTCTTATCCCTTTTCTCTTTTGTAATCTCTTTTCCGTGTCTCATATCGGCTTTGATTGCAAACGCGGCTTACGGAACGGAACCATCAAGTTGAGAAAAAGGAGTAAGTGGAGTGGGGATTTGTGCAATTTGTGCCAGTAACAGATTCGTCTTCTACCCTACACGGCTTACGGGGAGCAAGATGGACAAGGGGTCGACTAAGACAGTGGAATAAACAAGCACGCACATCACATCACATCACAAAAGAACCCAAGACTTAAAAGATATTGAACGAATCCATCGATTCAGGTCCAATATAGACGATTTGGTAGCATCGATCAGCCCGTAGCATCATCGGCATCCCACAAATGCCTAATTACCAGCAACATACATACAACCTCCCCCATCCCACCCTCACTCGTATCCCCCGGTCCAGCCCTGTTCGAGCGTCCTGTAGCGTTACCTATTCACAGTCCCCGCAATTTTCATTACCCCAGTCTGCCGAACATCCCCCCACGCCCAGCCAAGCCGAGTAGAGAGCCTCCCGTGCAAAAAAACAACCGTTACAAGCCATGCTTTTAGGATCCCAAAACAAAAAATACGAAGCGCTCCTCCCAAGTTCCATGCTCAGCACACAGAAAAACGCCCAGTGAAAAACTCCGCTGCATAAAGCAAAAAAAGCAAAAATATCCCCCTGCCCAAAAAATGCCCGAAAACCGACAGAGTTTCCCGCCCATAAAAATTCAAAGCCGACCGGCCCATGATGCCAAATTTGCGCACTTGGAAAAAACCGCTAGCGCCTCGCTCAAGATGTGGTTTATGAGCAGCCCAAACAAGAAAAAAAGATAAAAAACCATTAAAAAGAGCAAGTTTCATGCTATGCCGATGCCGGTTGGTGCCGGTGGGGTGAAGAGTGAGTAAAGAGTTCGAAATCCGCACAAGCTCCGTTTTTATTTCAGGACGAAACCCGTCAACCGCTGTCGCGGAGTCGGGGGTGGTGGAGAGTGCGGAGGTTGGTTCAAAGTACATGCAAGAAGCGCGCAAGTGCATCAAAAGTAGGAAGTGCGTCTCCCATACGAAATGCCTGCTGTAGCCCGTGAATGAGTTGCGGGTTTGTGGGACTTAGGTCCCGAGTTACTGTTTCGTTGTTCCAGAATGAACGGCGTCGAAATACCATCAGTGAAGAGGTCCCTCGAATTCGGATCATCGAATCTAGATAGCACGCTGGTACCGGCGGTTGCAACTGCCCAAGGTCATTTGCAATTGGCCAGTCCAACTTTGCCTTCGTTGATCGATCATCCTCGGATTGCTGTCGGTGTATGAGCATCGTTGAAAACAGAGGCGTTTTGGACGTTATAGGGATACATCCGAGACGTACCCGTGACAAAACCAGTCATAGGAGCTGGGGACACAGAGCGTTGAATGGTCCCAGATCCGCTCTTACTAGGCAAAGCAGGCCGCTGCACCATTTGCATCATGAGAGGCGAGCTATTGTCTGGGGAAGAGGTGTCAGACTCGACCACGTAGCCGGTGTTGCTATCATTGGTTCCATCATACTGGGCAGGACGCGAATTTAAAGTCCCATCCTTCAATGGCGGAGAGTTCTTCGCAGATCCAAACTAAAACAGTCAGCGTCTATAATCCTTCCTGGTAGCGCCGAATGGTACGTACAAAGCAATATTTGTCGAGGAGTTCGTTGTAGGATTGGGAGGCCAACGGAGGCTGCTCGGCCCCGTTGGGTCTGAGAGAGTTAGATCCAGTGTGATGACCTAGAGGAGCGCCAACCGGCCGGGATGATGCTAGCTCAGGGGTCGGCTTGGTAACAGTGGATGCGAGAGGCTTCAAAGGCTGCCTCTGCAGGGTTGGCCTTCGAAGAATTTCAGGGCGGTCTCCAGATTTACTATTGGCAGCTTGGATAGCAGCTGATATGGACACGCCGAAGTCATAGCGGTTGGAGAATGCCTGGCCACTAGGGCTTGGAGCTTTCTTTGCTAGGCTATCAGTGCTCAGAGCAATTTCAGACCGTACTCCCTTTAGCCTTCCATTTCCGCCTCCAAAGTTGTTGGACTGTGTTGAATAGGGGAATCGATATTTTGTAGAAGGGGCATCAAAGCCATCTGCAAAATCATCCTCGAAGGTAGTTAGAGTTCGTCGACTTGGCGACGGTCTATTGCCGCTTCTGGGAAGACCATTCGTTTGTCGGGAAGACGAGCCTTGGGAAACCTTCTTGCCGTTCATCGGCTTCATTTTCTTCCTGAAGTCAACCTGGAAGTTGGTATTGTTGTTGTTGTCCCAATATTCCACACCGTTAACACAATACTTGACGCAGAAGAACATTGTCTTTGCCTCCAAGTTGGCTAGGTCGGCGAGCTTGATCGTGAAGTTGAACCGATCATACCCGTCATTTTGGAGCTTCCGACGCACGTCGTTGGTGTATTCGGCGAGGACTTCGGAGGTGGTCTTCCAATAGTCGAGAGTGAAACGAGCGACGACGGACTTGTTGAATGCTAGATTGGCAACGGCAACTGAACCGATCAGCATCTTGTTATCACTCGATAGGTAGAACCTTTCCACGCGAACAGGAAGCTGTAATCTATCGTATGTCTCTGCAGGAAAATTGGCCAACGTGATCTCCCACTCGAATGGAAGAGAGCGGTCATGGCCCTCCTCGTCACTAAACGGAAACTCGGAATCGCTGGCGTAAGCTTCGACAGGCGACGATCCAGCACTGACGGCGAGAGGTCGGTCAACCTGTAGGAAATGGCGGATGTGTTCGAGGTGAGAGTCGAAATGAACGGCTTTGGAGAACGTCGGTGTGCCAGGCATGCTAGAAGGCCTCCGTCTCGATGATGGTCGAAGTGCAGGGCGAACGAGCTCACCCGACTTCTTGCGGACCATTGGAGGTTTCCGAGACCGGCTGCCTTCGCTATCGTCGGTCTCATCATCGTCGGTCTCGGTGATGGGTGTGTCGGCCTGCTGCTGGTGCCTCATCTCGTTTAGGTACAAAGAGGTATCTGTGTTAGAGCGGGAGTGAGAGATCTTGATAGCCGATGATGAGAGTTTGTTCCCTGGCTTCCCATGTGTATCTTCCAAGTTGTCTGCTTGTGCCGGCATGATAAGGCCCAAGGGTTTCACCGCATGCTTGGTCTCGGTATCGTCATCACTTGGTGAGCTAGCTCGATGTTGTGCAATGTTCCTGATCGCGGCCTGAAGTTCGGAAAGTTTCTCGATCTGCCTTCCTCTCGGCTTTCTCGACTCCTCGTCGTCACTAGAGTTCTGTGCAGACTCGGGCGGCGAGAGAATGACCCCAGTTGGCAACTTAGACTCGTCAGTCACCGGAGGCGGAGACTTCCGAAGGTTGACGTTATGCTGCAAGCTGCTCCTCTCTCGATCAGTCATAGGAAGTGCAGAATCGGCGCCGTCGTTGGATACGAATGAAGCTGACTTGACTGAAGGTGTCCGGCGGTGTCGAGTCAGGTACGATGCCGATCGTGGTAATTCAGGTCTATGGGAGACTGGTGATGAAGGAACCGGGTGGCCCGGTAAAACTGAACCTCTCCGGCTCGTAGCGGGAGAAGATGGGCCAGAGGACGCCGGGGATCTCTGGCTGGGGGGTGTGTAAGGCATTCGTACGGCTGATATGGGAAATACCAGAAGGGCGAAGGGGGGTTATAGGAAGTTGCTGAGTCTAATCGACGAGGGTTGTCGAGAAGATTGTTTAATTCGTGACAAGCATGAGGGGTCTAAATCGAATATATATAGGACCTCAAGTCGTTGAACCTAGAGCAGGAAAACACTTCGCGTTAGCCAAGAAGTGCCATTATAGGGAAGATATATTGAGGAGCAACGGGCAACAATGCGAGGAATGAAAGAATGATAAATGCGGTATTGCGCGCGAGGTGGGAGGTAAGTAGCGAGGTTACTTACGACGAGTCCCAAGTTTACGCTCGACGGCGAAGGGATTGCTGTTTATGCTGCGAAAGAGAGAGAGGGAAGGTTCGACCGGAGAAGTTTTAAACACGGCGTATTCCAGCTACGTGCAAACTTTCGGCGAGGAAAGAGCGAGGGGGGCGGCGATGCCGGAGAGTCGTGGTGGGTTTCCAGAGACTCGGTGTTGACGCGGGCAAAGACACAACCTGGGGAAAGGTTTCAAATGAACTCTGTAGGACCGGTTTTTATGTCTTGCCTTGCCCTCCAGAGAGCGCGGGGAAGACTCTTAATAGATGCGTTGGTGGGATTGATTGGAGGCGATGGTGTCTCAGCAGCGATGACGTCTACTGTGAATAACCTCGCTTGACCTCTTTTCTGGATCACTGAATGACAGGAGTAGTCAGTTGGAAGAATCAGATGAGGATAAAATATTCAACGTGGAGGCTGGCGATGGCCTAGATAATAGGTATGACCAGAAGAAGAAGAGGTAAAGAAGAGGACGGGGAGGAGGAGGAGGAGGAGGAGAGGAAGGGATAAGGTAATTATTGGAGCATGCAATAGTATTCTGGGTTTACTCCATCGGTGGGGAGGTGGGAGGTAGGAGGAGGAGTACATACAGAGTGGTTCTCCGGTACGGTACCAGAGGGGAGGCGAGATACGCGGGTTGAACAGGATTTGCAGGGGGTTACCGACAACAATTGACCACTAAGTGCAGTGGTAGGGTGAGTAATGGACGTTGAGTGGAGAAATGGATTTAGTGACATGCTCGACCCTTGTGCGATACGCCACTTGCGGGTACCGTCTAGATTCTTCCCAAGACTCTCTTTCCCACCCAAATGCCTGGAATACCTCACTTTGGCCTCGTATTGTGTGCATTTATTTGTGTATTAATTGTGCATTTATTCTGTATTAATTGTGCGTTTATTCTGTATTTATTATCTATGGTATTAATTGTGTCCTCGAGTACTCTCAACTACATCTGTACGTCTCTGCATCGACCCTTCTTGTCACTCTACTCCACCGGCGTCCGTCGTCGTCGTCCTTTACATATTAACCTCATTAACAGATAAACCTCAACCATCAACAATATATGGATATAATTGTGCATCTTTGTTGTACTCTCACCGTACTATCTACTGTGCTCAAAGCACAAGCACAGGCACAAGCACAAGTGACAAAGACTCCCGTCTTGTTTTGTACGTTCGTACATACCTACATCATCCTGACTCTCCCTCTTCCCAACTCTTGTCCCTGGATTATGTGATAGCGTACCAAAGGTGTGCTGCTAAACTTCCCCATGGGCAATGCTGTGCCTTGGTGTGCTCCCCATACTCCCCATACTCTCCATAATCTGACCTGTTTCTGTGCTCCCTAGGCCTCTGATCTCGACCATAGTGGCTCATAATGCGGTCGAGGTGGACACAACAGTGGGCTGATGGTGGAAACACAGTGGAGTTGGAGCTGCCAACTTGATTTTGTCGCCACAAACATCAGTGAACCCGCCCACAATACTACAATACTACTACATAATCCGGTGCATGTACGCACTTAGCACTCTCTCGAGCTACTCTATCGCAATAGTTATGGGCTATTTCATATGCATCCGATGACTACTCTACTATAGGTACTCGGTCCAAACGCCGATTGTTCACACGGCAGGATGTCACATCGACATCGCCCGGCTTTCCTTCCTCTACAAGTCGCACTCTGACTATGGCGTCACAGTGCTCCGGATCGATGTTTCAACCCTTTCCATTCGGCGTGCTCGCTGATCAGAAAAGCACAACACGGACGTCCTGCTCCTGTGGTGCAACCATTACCACGCAATGGCTGTTCATCCCCATTGCCTGTCCTGTCCCCTTTACCAAATCACTTACCTTATTGGGATTCATCGTATGTGATCGCCGCCTCGCCGACGTCGCAGACGAACTGATAACGATTTCGCCACAGAGCTCTGATTTTTTTTTCAACTCAGTGCCGTCGTTCCAGGGTGTGATTGGCCCCAATACCCAGCCAAAAATTCCTTGCATGGCCAGTACGTGGATCCGCTGGCGCACACTCGCCAAATTCCCTGGCGCGAACATGCTGTTGGCCCACATTTGACATGCTAGTCGCACGCCGCCTTGAGTGGATCCTTGTCTCCCTGGCTCGGTGGCGCCAATGTGGCTTTTTTGGTCAAAGAGCCTGGAGGGGCAAGTCGGTGATGTCGAGGAGAAGATTGGGAATGTCACCTTTCTTACAGTTTCGAAAAGTCACGTAATCGGTGATCACCAGGGAGGTCGCAAAGTGTCACCGTCACCGCTACTGTTACTGTGATCATGTATAACAGAGACATTCGATATGGACACCGCCACGTCTCTCTTATCACGGGCTCAAACACCCCAAAATGATAAGGCAACTGCCTGACCCCGTCCATTCCGGGCAGCTCATCGCACACAATGGCGTCCTTTGAGCTCCTCAGCACACAAAAAAGATGGAGACTATGGTGCAAGGTGGAGCAACATTGCCTTAGGGCCACGGCAGCATCCCTGTGGCTACATTCACTGTATCCACTGCATCTTAAGCTGAGGGGCTCCAAACATCGAAACCACTCCTCTTCCCATCAATTCCCCCTCCTTGAGAAAGCTCGAAGTAGGCGTATCGCCGATCCACCCGGCTTACCTACTTCGTCTGACGCCGGCGAGCGGGACGAGCGGAGTACACTCATTCTTTGATCTCTCCCTCTCTAATTACCCTGCCATGGCATTTGGTATTGTGGTTTACTCGGCGCATCTTTGCAATTTGCATGAATCGGTTTTGATCGCAGGTTTTGCTACGTTACCTCGTATCTTCATTTATTGTGCATTTGGTTATATTGCACTACTGTACCTTATCTGAAGGTTTTTCGGCTGTCGCGGAGCTAGACGACGGGTTCAGGGCGAGGCCAGGCTCTAGGGTGCCGATCTTGGGACGGGCTGTGGCAGGGCTCCATCACCTTACTGGCCTCTTCCGCGGAGTGCTGCTGGTACGTACAGCACTACACTGCGCTCGGCCAGTCGATGCTTTTTCGATTCTTCTCCTCATACGTATACCATGGTCCGAACGAATTCACAACACGCCGGCGTCAATACTTGACTTTGAGATAACGGTCAAAAGTTTGGCCTATATTTCGCTATTATGATCAGACAGGCAACTCAATACAACATAAGCCTCGAGTCAGGTGGTATAGCCATCCGATGTTCACCTGCAATGCTGACTCCCCCTCTCCGTCCTTCCTGATACCTCGCGCACCGCAAATGGTTTCCAAAGCACCACAAACCCACTCACGAGCCAATCATGTTCCCACACCCCCCCAACCCCGCAGCCTCGTCGCGCGGGATGTCTCACCAAACGGCCATGCTTTGCTGGGGGGCCACAGCATTCCATCGCATCAAATCAGCACAAACAGGATTCCTGCCCTACGCCCACATTGCGGTGAGCATAAAGGAGGGGTATATGTGCATGGTGTGCAGCACCCACCGAACAGGTTACTCGCCAATGCGCGCTGGTCAATTTACAGTAGGTGCGCCACGCAGGCGATAGATGCGCCACGCCATGCAGCTGCGTGCTTCTGGTCTATAATGGCTTTGGTTATCTCTCGTGGCTTTACACGCTTGCTGGAGGGGTTGAGACATGCGCGTGGCTGTTGCTCCTGCAACGGTACGCGAACTGAGATAAGGCCGTTTGCGGGCGAGGGGTTTCCCTTGACGAAGTAAGGAGGTGGCGACGGGTACCAATCACAGCTGACTTCCCCTCAGTTCATCGAGTGCTGGTACTGTATTTGTACGGCGTCCGAACTTTGGATCATGTCTCCCAGCACCCGCGTCGTCGAAGGTCATTTGAATCAGAGGCGGCACGCTTCTGCATCATGTCGCGATTCCATCGTATTTCGCATGATTACTCCGCGCATCCTCCTGCCCATGCCGATCGTTGCCGTACATGGGTGGCTATTAATATTCTCTAACCCACGCTACTAGGGAACCCCGACCCAACTCGCAGCAACGTACGATCTGTGTCCCATCAGCCTCAGGTTCTGGCCGCCCTTGGCGAACCCGAGCATGCCTAGCGGGCAGAGAAGCGACCGTCCTTCCAGCCTCGCCGAGCAGGGCCTGGGAATTTTTTTCGCGACGAAACACGCGGTTTGGGATGATCGCCGTGGCGCTTCGGAGCGACAGATTGGGCTGCGTTTCATAGTACTATAAGAGGAAGATTGGATCCAAATTGTCTGCAGCATGCAGCAAGCTACATACGGGCAATGCAAAGCACCGATTTGTATATTGACCTTCGTCTGGGCGACGGGGTGAAGGTGTCCTAGGCGGTTCTGTTCTGTACTTTGCTATCGATTCTACATCTCCTCCGCAAACCAACCTCTCCGTGTCTGACATCTTGATGATTCAATGATCTATTTATTTCTGTTGAGTTTGTACCCCGAAGAACAAATATTTCCAGCTCCACAGTACCGGGCCATGTAACCCCAACACCTGACTTGGAAATTGCGAAGGAATCTCTCGCTGTCGATGGATGTCACCTGAGTAGTACCGTCTGCGCAACATAGTCAGAATACTCGCATCACATCCACCGTGTCCTACAGTAAGCAACAGCACGTCCACGCCAGGCATCACCACGTCGTGACCCACGCAATGGCAACGGCACATCGCTCACAACCCCGCCCAACTCGCGCAGCACTTGAAATACACTACAGCATAACCAACATCGTTTCCCCGCATTTAGGATGCACGTCCGCTCGCATCGTCTGCACCATCCTTCATTCTGGGGAAGTCGCACAGCGACGGCACGCAAAGGGGCTGAGGGGTATGCACATCGCACATCAACTCCAGGATCCATAGCCCCCTAGCCCACACACTCCCCCTCCGTCCCCACCGCTCATTTGCGCACAGATGGCGCGACGCTGCGACGCCGCGCGCCCACGTCGTCTCGAAGCGGCAATGATTCCTCGCCGCGCAAGCTGACCGTGCGCTAAGTTCGGTAGAGAGCTGCTCCCATCTTCCTCACCGCTCGCCTGCCGCTGCCTGCCGTGTCTCTGACGCCCCGAGCGCCACCAGATAGTAAGCAGCGGCGTGCCGGGATCCGCAAGGGCTTCGTGCCAGCAGGCCTGCGAGGGTTCTTTGGTATCGTATCGCACTGGTCAGCGTGGGATCGCGAGTTTGGGGATGTGATATGCACGGTGCTTGTTATGCTGATCCCTGGGCATCCGATGTGAGGCTCGTGTGCGGAGGTGGATGGGATGATGGGGGGTCCAAGGGTGGAGTTGCGTATGGGACTGTACGTACGATGCAGCCGCATTCAGTATTGATGATGGGGAGAATGCGCAAACGAGCACGCAGGCGTACAGTACACCAAACACCTTCCATCCCATCCCATCCCATCCACCCCCGCGCGGCGGCTACATTAGCTGGGCCTGGTTGGTATGAAAGCCCAGACCCAGACCGTACGAATCCCTGGCCCCCAGCCCGCGCCACCAACCAAGACAGTTAGCCTGCCCACGAACCACGATGCTCACAACAAAAACGGATTTTTTGGGGCGAGGGGGACGGGGGGTGTACATGGACTAGTACATGCAGGTCGTCTCGCAAGGGTTTTTTTTTTGTTTACCCAACACGAGATGATGTCATTGCAAGGATGGAGCTATTTTGTTTCCCTGGCACAGAAAAATGCGACAAAAAAGCAAGTACGATGCGAAATTGCGCTCTTAGACGATTTTGAGTGCTGCATGGGGATATTGCTCTTTCGAGGTTTTTTTGGGATTCCGTGTCTCCGCTCTGTGTGTGGGGGGCTGGTGGGAAGTGGGGGCGGTTGACATGTTGAGATTCTGGTGGGGTGTGGGGGGTTGATAGGGGGTAGGTGCCCAGGTGGGGTTTGTTGATACTGGTTTGATACTGTGCCGCCATCGATGGCGAAAATGAGTGGCAATGAGCAACAACGGATTTGCTACGCGATTGGTGCTTGAGGGAGGAGATGTGGTGGGGATAAGGTTACACGGGCTACGTCGAGCATACTGACTAAGTCTGGTACGAAGTGAGGACAAACTGATCGGCCGGCGCTCGACGGCTCGACCTGGGCCCGATCACCACAAAGTACGTGGACTTAAGGTTTGTCTACTCGGGCAGCAAGAATCTCTGTTGAGGGATTTGCCACCAAATATATTGTGACAGGCGATTTTGTAGGGGACTAAGCATACTTGCCTTCGATTTGGGGTTACACAAAAACGGGTACGGAATGTAAGTACTGTTCTATACTATTTCAACCTGTCATCGATAGATCACTATGACGATCAGTATCAATGTTGTCAAGGTCGTTGGTGCTTATCAGCTTTATATCATCCCGCCTCATTGCCCCAATTCTCTTTCTCGCAGCACATAGATTTACTGTGTCATTCCCTTATCTCTTTTATTTGTGGCTTGTTGTACAGCACCGCCCTCGGCTGCGCCTTTCCATGATTTTTGAGACATAATAAGGAACGACAGCGCAAATATCCTCTTTGGGGAGACCGGGCGGTAAGCTCGCTTTGTCCCATTATTCTCTTCGTGCTTCCCCTACCTCGAACACCGTCATCGTGCCTAGAGTCAAGTGCTGCAGGTGGTGAGGGTCACTTGGACATCCGGATAACACCTTCCTCCGGCGTCAACTCCCTGTTTTTCCGCCCAAATTGCCTCGTGGTAGGAACCAGCGTTTGCACGTGCTAGTAACTGGGAAGGAGGATTTGAGTAACGCTGACGGCTTCCCCAAGAGAGGTTCCCATATCGTGACCTCCGGAACGCCGGACTCTCCTTTATGTAGGTCTAAGGCAGGATATCGTGCAGTCTGGGGTGCAGAAGGGCAGGCTGTGCATGGAGATACAGCGTTCATGCTGTTGATCGTCTAGCTTTTCACCTTACAGGCTTAACAGCATGTTATTTTATTGCCTTGAAGGTTTCTAGCTTTACCTACACAGTCTTATGCACCTTCGGTTGCTACTACCTATCTAGGCAGTCATAATGGGTATGCCGGTGGAGGATCGCAGCATAGAACTGAGCACGATAACGCTGAACTTACTCACTGCCATCTTCTCCTGATACAATTACACTACACAGTTCACCGCATTCCATTCCCTCTGATCACCAGTTCTCTGCACGTCACTCCCACTAGCCCCCCTCTGTCATGCAGCAGCCCGAACTCACCTCGACTCGTACCCTGCAGCGGCAAGGGCTGAGGGTGATCTCCTCCGTCCGTCGCAGATATTCCCAACACGCTGGATGAACACGGCAGCTATCATGTCGGGGCTTCAGCTCACCGCCTCTGGCCCATGACTCGCTCCCAGGCTCCCCCGTGGCCGAACCCCTACCTGTTCTACCCCTTGGGGTATGATATTTGAGGGGAAATGGCGGGGAGGGGGGAGCGGGGTCGGGAAATGGTGGTGGGCTTGGGGAGATTGAAGGACGGTCAAGTGGGAAGGTATCACGGCTTGGATGAGGTGTCTCGGTGTTATCTTGCGGGTTTCTCTGTTTGGATCCCCTCGGTCCTAGGTCAGGCGGTTTGTGCCGTTGTTGTTATCACCCCTCGGGCTCTGCGCGATGCTAGTATTGTACAGGATCGGCATATGGTCATGAATGAGGTCAATGATACCTGCAGGAGGTCGGCGAGTATCGAGGTCACTTCAGCGGAGACAGGTACAGCCCGCTTTTGTCTTCTATAAGTCACTATGTGGCGCGAGGACAACAGACAGACCACACCCCTATTCTTGCAAATATTCAGATCCGTCCACCCCAAGCAACCGCCGTTCACCCACCATCCGGGATGTGAAGAGGCTAGACCCCTCATTGTTAAGGGGGCGAGGAGGCGGGTTGTCGAAGGGGGTTGGGGGGCGGGGCATAAATCAACCGTTCACCAGCATGCTTATGGCCAAGTGGTGGATGGCATGGGAGGGGTATATTAGAGAACCGGCTCGGCAACGGAAGGCGGGGAGAGAGGAGGGGCTGAGATTGATGCGAGGCATTGCACTCTGGAGCCCCGTATGCCGCCTCGCCTTGTGTGATGTTTGTACGTATTCAACAGGTGATGGTGGCCAGATGAGAGGGCTGCATCCTAACGGTTAGAGAGATGGAGGGTGCGGGACGGCACAATATAAGTGGGAGGCCCGATCCGGACGGAAGTGGATCGTAGACAGACCACGGCGTGGCGCGTCCGACGATGCGAGCGCGACCGAAGATGGTAAAGCTCCCCCGTGAAGGAGCGTCGAGGTGGGGAATCCGGAGTGCGGTGGATCATTTATGTCGAACCTCGACCTGAGCAGAAGAGGGGCTGACTGGGAAGCCGCGAGGCATGTTTGCTTGGCACCTTTCGATGGGCTGAGGGCCTAGGCGATTGGCGAACATGGGGCAGTTACGTACGCGCGCGCGGTATGGGTTGCTATGGACAATCTATCGAGGTTTCGTGTGGTGCATCGGTGGTAGCTATTATTGATATCGGCTCCCTGTAGGTGTGGTGGGCCTTGCCGGGTACAGATGCTGTCAGTTATAAGTGAGTACTAGGATACGCGAGTACGTGCAGCCTCTACAGAAAAGCCATCTCTGGGCAGCACGTTTTATCCCTGGTTGTCGTTTCTGCGAAGAACGCCTCCCGGCAATAGATTGCGCGACATCACGCTGTCCTGACACATCTAGACCGTTGGCCTCACCCTGTATGACGCAGTGGGTAGGCTGTATGCAGTGTCACTGTTATGGCCATAAACGATAGGGGAATTCCACAGTGGCCCCCTCGACACTTCGAGCATCTCCGTGGACATCGCGGCTCGAATCGTCATCGCATGCATAACTGTTTGATCATATGTGGGTCCGCAGTTGGAAGTATGCACAGCACCTGTCGGCGGCAAGTGCAAGTGTCCATCACCAGACAGACCCCTCAGTTAGGAGTCGCTCTTTCCTCCATATAGCAATTCGGATTCGACGTTGTGCATGCCGCAACTCCCACTGTGGCTTGCCGAGAACCGATGCGACGCTGTGGCAAAGAAAACGGATTACTTGCCGTTGCCACGGCGGCGCTGATGAAGAAATATATATATTATAAATGACGGCCGACCGACCCTTCAGGGATCCAGCGATGCGGGCTACTAGTTTTGTGGCGTTGCACCACAGTAAGTTTGTCGATACATGTCTTAGATGTACACGCGATTAGGCGCTGTAGCGGCCCATGCATTGCGCCATAGGTGTCTGGGCGCACCCCTCACCCACCCCACCACCGATCCTGCCAATGCCACCTTGGCGGTGTTGTTGAGCAATTCGCCGCCGCCGTTGAGTCCCGAGTAGGACGAGCGCCTGTGGTGCAGCATGGAAAAACTTGTCGACATATTTCGATGATGAGGTGGCGGGGACACGGCATTCGATGGTTGATGGATGTGATGGCACGGGATAGGGGCAATCTATGCTGTGCACTTGTCGGCTCCCTTAGACGGCAGGCATCGGAGATTGGAAGGCTCCGTCTCGGCTCGTCGTGAGGGGTTGCGGATTTCCGCTATGGGAGTAAGGAGCGTCATGGAGGCCTCAGGGAAAATTGCCTGATGTTGAAGGTACCCCTTATCAAGGGAGGAGCATATGTAAGTGAGTACCTCTACCTGTGCTTTGGCACTCGGTACGTACTAGCTTTCTTTGTTTACTAAATGGGGGTTCTGGATATAATCAATTTTATATGTCTTCTTTCCCATTGCAAGTTCAATCGGTTGTCTCCATGTGCAGTTAACCTCCAGATATCTCTAGGGGTGACACAACTATGTTGCAAGTTCTGGCACGGGAGTATCTCTCTGTTTACCCTGTCTCTGTGGATGGCGCCCTGATCTCTCATCTGGTGGGCCGCTCTTTTACTGTCACCATGTCACAAGTCCCTCAGAATCTTCGGTGTTCCTCTCCGAACGGCTGTTTCTCTATCTGTGGCTCTGAAAGCCGTTGTTAGCCGTTGCCGTCGACGAGAAGCCACAGGGCGTCAGTGCCCAAGTGCGACGTCGATAAGCACAAAGGCTACGGAGCGGTGGAGCTAGTCTGCTGACCCAGAGTTGGGGGCAGCAGTTGAGGAAGAGAGTGGGCATTACGCGTGAATATGATCCCAAGACCTTATAGTAGGCCAGCTTGGGCAGTTCTTTGCAGGAAAGCGCTCTCTTAAGCTTATTTATCGAGGAAAGGCACAACCACGGACGGCGGGACAACTGCCTCCTGCCATAGGTAGTAGGAGTATATGCCACCCGCCTCCCGCCTCCCGTCGCGGACGGCGGGACGAACCGCTAGACGCCACGGATAGCCGTGGGTATGGGGGATCGGTGTCATCGCCGTGAGCTGCGTATATCGCACGAACCAGCGTGAGCATCGGGGGTCGATGACGGCAACATTGGCAACAGAATCGCTATGGAAGCAGCTTTGGGATATGGGATTCACGACATAATCACGACCCATAAACTCGACGGCTTCAGGCAACAAAAATAAACATGTTCAACCTCTTGCTAACTATACCCAATGGTAAAATGAGTAAACGACAGGACTGGCATATAAGAATTGAATATCTTCAGAAGAAAGCGGGTACGTCATCAAGTCTTCATGTATAGAGAGCAGATATCTTTTCCGTTCCACTTCTAGCAGAATCTCAATCTCTCCTTCACAACATCTGGGAAATCATCCTTGCGCAAAGGTGGAGCCGATTGGGCCGACCTTGATGTTAGAGTAGGTGACAGACGCGTCCGGTGAAGCAGCCTCGACGTCCGCGGGAACGCCAGACGAGGTGGCGCAAGAACCACGGACGGAGCCGAGCTTGGTCGAGTCAGTGGGGTAGGTGGAGTCGAGCCAGAGCATGTTAGCATAGTGGTCGTCCCAGAGCGACATGACAAGCACCATTCCGGCGCCGAGAGCCTTGCCCATGTTCTCCATTCCGCCGTGATCCTTAAAGGTGTATTCATCGCCAAAGGCAGCCTTCTGCGCATCGCAGTATTCGGTGGTGATGGAGTTGCCGGTGACGCCTTCGATCTTGGAGTCAGAGTTGGGGATGGTCACGCCGTCCTGGACGTAGAAGCGCTTGATCTCTGTTAGGGGGTTCCCGATGAACTGCGTCACAACCGTGAACACCTTGCTGGTGTCGACAGTCAGGCCCTTGCCGTAGAAAGTCGTGTCGCCTTGACGGTACGAGTTGAAGTCGCATCCATCAGGGTCGCACGTCCCACCATAACGATCGGCGGAGTAAGTTCCTCCACAGCTGTCGCCATCGCACATTGTTTGGGTAACGGTGTCACAAGAGTGCGGCGTGTACGCCGTGGCCATGGAGTTGGCCTCCCAGATATCCATCTCGGCGCAGCAAGAGCCGTGGCCTCCAACGCCGGCGTTAGGGTCATTGGAGGATGGCTCCCAGCCTTCGGCATTGCCCTGACAAGAGGTAAGCAGATGATCGGATGCAGACTGTCAATTCGTGCTTACTAGGCCATTGATGAACTTTAGATCACGCGGACATTGAGCATCACAGTATCCAGTTCCGTACTTAGCGCCAGCCTTGTTGTTGGGATACTTGCTCATTCCTCCGTCCTTGTCCATGGAAACAAAGTAGAGGGCGCCGTTCAGGCCGCAAGGAAGCTTGGAGAGGTCTACATCAAAGGTGAACTCCTGGTCGAGGAGGTTGAACATCTGATAGTTGGTGTCATCTGCCATGAGGTACGTCCGGGAGCCAATGTTGGTGGCGTACTCTCCCTCGGTGATGAAGGTCAACTTGTTCGAATTTCCGCTCACATTGATGCCATACGTGCCTGGGTAATCACCACCTTCAAGGGCACAGTTTGTTGCGCAGGATTCGTTGTCTGCACAGAGCTCGGTGTCCCACTCGTTGTCGGTATAGCAGTTGGTATAATCACCAACCTTGTGGACCCATCTCCAGTTCGAGTCAAGCACAACCTTTCCTGACTGCGATGCGCAGCTAGTGCCTCCGGTGCCGGTGCACTTTGACCATGTCATGGAAGGGTGCGTCTCTGCCTGTTCGGTGCCAACCTGCTGCGCGTTGGCAGCAGCGAGAAGGGAAAGGAGAATAGCTTTGGTATACATGATGGTAAGATGATTGGATTCTTGATGTCTGTCGGACGATTGTTTTCCCTGGGGCAGAGGGGCATTTTATACTTGACGCCATCGTCTCAGGAACAAGAACTGATCTGGGAAAGCAAATTCCAAGAAATCCAATTTGGAAACGGCTCCTCGGTCTCCGCCTTGGAAACTTTGAAATTCAATGGGACTATCGGCTCGACGGGAACGACGGGTTGATAAAATTCCATATTCGAGGCCCTGATGTTGTTTTGGCTGTCGGAACTATAGTAGGGCGCATAATGAAGAAGAATGCTCTCGGTGGTATCAAAGACTAATTGTTGGCGGAGCTGCCGTCTTTACCGTGGGTATCAGTTACAAGCTAGGCAACTCTCATTCTTCCATGGCTATTTGCGAATCTCATATTGGAGGGGAGCAGGTGACTGGAAGTCTTGATCTAAACATTCTCTGGTCAGGGAAACTTCATCGATTGGGGAAGAACCCATCTCCCCCTTACTCCAAACGATTTGATCTGCACGGAACCAAGGTTCTGATTCCGGATGGCAGGGTTTGCTGTTGGCTTGTCTGTGGCTTAAGATGATGCACCGATTGTGCTTCCAGAGATTCAGGCTGGAGACAATGTGACGAGTCTGGTAGAGAAAGATGACTCGTGAGTGGTTCAGTCTGCTGGTCCCCTCTGTGAAAGCTCGTGCCTGTGAACAAGTCGCGGACGCGTCCTTCCTGGCGAGCATAAACAGCCAAATGGGAGACGAACGTCAAAATAAAGAACAGTCCAATCACTATGAAGTTTCGAAATCAGATTAATTGCCCAGCCCGTGATAACCGTGCGGATAAACCGCCACCGCCAGCGGCAATGCACTGCGGAGAATACAGCTAGTCTATTCGTGGGGTCGTATCTACCTGAAACCATGGGCCAGGTGCCGCTCAAGGGTATCCTGGAATGGACTGTCGAACAAGTGCAGAGTTCCGGACGAAATACCGAAGCCGCCATGATACAGAGATGTTCTGTTTGACATTCTTTGAACTTGCCAGATAGGCTGTCTGTTGGGTTGTACAGAGGCACGAGGGTAAAAGCCACATCTAAACAGTCTTATTTACAGGCCTATGAAGGTTTCTTGCATGTATTGTCAGGATGTGTTTTGGCAACGCGTCGTTGCTAGAAACATGATGGCGTCGCTCAGTGACGATCGTGGCTGATATTAGTATTGTCGCTTGGCAAAACCTGGGGTAAGTGGATCAAGCCACCCCCGTATACCCCGCCAAGTGGGTGAGGCCTTGACTACAGCACGTCCCTAGTGTTGAGCTACTCTCGTATCCACAAGATTTACACCGCAACTATAGAACTTTATACCAACGGTACATGAAGCTCGGCAATTCCTGCCACAGAGTGCAGTCACCTCCCATATAGTCATGGCGCGTCTTCACCGCGTCACTTGCACGGAGGAAACATCATGGAAGTGATAATACTCGTAGCCTCAACATGGAGCCTAAACAGATACAGATACAACCGGCGGGCCGCTAGGTCTGAAGTGTCCGCCGGCATGGCATCTACCGGTCCAAGACTCGATATGCGGGGGAAAGGAGTAAGGCAGTTAAGAAGCCCCTGTTTATATACCAATCACCTGCCTCGTTGAGCTAATTGGCAATATAGCCATTATATAAATGAAGCGCTTCGACGCCTAGGAAGGCTCTTGGGCAGGGGGACTCACAGGGTGTTGCGCCGGATATACCTGATAAGTTGCCCCTGTGGGCGTAGCCTTCTCTCGCGCAGGGCATCATCCGCTTCTCAGTGATATACAGAGTGGAGACCAACGTGGCACGAGATGCCCGCTGGTATCAGCTTGAAGTTGCGGGGAAAACTCTTGTTATATGGGGTAGACCAGTTTAATAGATTGTATCACAATTTGGCCTGTTGCTTAAACCGACGCTTGTCGTCCAACAATGTATCCTACGCCAAGCTAACCCCAGAACACCAATCGGAGGTGGATGTCAGAATTTAGTTATGTTCGGCCTTTTTAGGCCGTTTCGACATGGATGCTCACGGATAATATCTTCTATCATACGGTATATGCCGGCATACTTCAAATCTCGCACCTATCAGATTATGTCCACATAAATTAGCCACCACTCTCGAGTTGATGCAATGCTACCCATCGAAACCGGCATCTATCGTGAGGATACGCCTGTGGAGGGGTATCACTGCCGGCGAGAGTAACATCGTGGCTGTTAGCATCGCCAGCCCAGGACGCCACTGTGGTTTCGACGCCCGGTTTCTCCAAGCCGCCAAGCGCCATCCCACCACGCTGACGTGGGTACCTACCTGTCAATATAGTGGCAGCGGTGGCTGTATATTTCGCGGTCACCTGTTCATCACTTGGACAGAAGGGTATTTCATACATGGCGGCCATTCGACCAGCCATCCAAATGTCGTAATTACATTTATACAGTACCAGCGATTAAACACTAAAATACACTTATCAGACTATCCTCACTTCATCCAAGACCTATCGTCCAGCATCCCTCAATGCCATTATCCAGTCTTCTTCCCCTTCCACGGCGCTATCGTTTAGGATGGCCAAGACCTCTCGTCCGGAGGTGGCACCGTAGAACTTAGTCTCCAGGCTTCCAAGCAGCGCTACCATAGCTCTAACCAAGACAGCATCGCCTTCAAACACCCATATATCCCAGAGTCGCGTGATTACATCAAGACTGAGCTGCTTCGTGAAGAGAGACGAGAAAATGGCATTCAGGCACGGCCCTGGCTGTTGGTCAATCTGAATAGTTGAGCAGAGGTGGCTATAAAGGCGCGGGAATTTGGCGGATAATGTCTCCAGGACAAGAGAGTGGATACGGGACATTGCGCCGTGATCATGGGTATGGAAACTGAGAGGAAGCGGGCGGTTGAGGAGGTTGGCCAAGGCGCAGAACGCGGCAGCCGGGGTTGGGAAATTGAGCAACAGAAGTGCTGTTGCGGTCTGTCGAGAGTCAGAATGGAAGGTTCAGAGGGAATCAGTATACTTACACTTAGGCCGTCGACGTATCCAACGTCACTCCTGTACATCACATATGCCATCAGAACGTCAACCAGCGACTCGGAGAGCGGTCCACCAGGACAGAAGATGCGGAGTTCGGGATAAGTTGTCGCCACATCCCTATTGATGCTCTCGAACCATTTCCCTTGGACGAGGTCGTCGGCGGTAGCATTGCCTTTTGCTAGCTTCTTCTTGAGGTTCTTGGCACGTCGTAACGCCGCATTATATGATGATTCTGACACTCCAAGCTCATTGCCAATAGCTCTGTCCCATACAGCACCTCTCGATCTAGGGGCGATACCTCTCCACCACAGCTCTCTCGTTCGCTTTAGGGAGGTTGCTGCCTCCCAATTTGGCAGAACGTGGTCTTCCCATATCCTCAGCAATGAGCCAGCCGTATCATCTCGAGAATTATCGCTCGAATTTGAAGCCTCTCGTTTCTTCTCGGCCTCCATGGACGCCGCCATCATTTTGTGGTACTCTTTCAGGTGCCGCTTTTCCTCCAGAGGATCCTTGGGCGGGAGCCAGCTCGGCCTCGTTCGGGACAGTACAGCCATCTTCTCTTTTGAGATGGGAAGCGGGTCGATCATCACGTCGTTCCTTCGCAGAGGGAGCTCCGACATGACAGACTTGGATCGCTTGATATCTGAGAGGTAGGGTGGGCGCTTCGGCGGGTTGGATTCCAATTGCTCATCTGCATGTGCTTCAAGGGCTTCCGTCAGAGATTTGGCTTCCGCGTTCAACTCCGATAGCGCTACCGTCCAGCTCTTCGCCCGTCCAGGTTTGGTATAGAACGCTGGACTTGTCGGTTTCTGGAACCCTTCGTGCTGCTTCAGGCTCCCTTGTGCGCCTGGAGTTGCCGGGGTGCCATTGCCAGCGGGCTTGGTCTTCTCTTTCGGGTTGCTGACTGTTGGTGTTGCTTCCGCTATGCGTTCGCCGGGTGGGCGCGGGGACATTGGGACGTTTTGGAGGTAGCATTCATCCGGGATATCATCATCTTCATCGTCGCATTCCTTTTCCAATTCCTGCGCCGACTTGCGCTCTCGATTCGACTGCCAGCTCATTCGTGGTGACCGCGGTGACCTCGGAAATGTTCCAGGCTGTGTAAGTGGGCTCGGACTTCGATTACGCCCGTTCATCGCCCCAAGGCTGATCATGGACTGACTCGAAAAGGTGCGCCGTGGAGCGGCGCTACCGGGCACCAGTCCCAGCCCAAGTCCTTCGCCAGTCGGTTTCCGCCCATGGGGCCCTACACCCGGCACAGCCGGCCTCGCCTTGGACGTCAGGTTTCTCTGTATGGATGCTAGCGATTTCGATCTCCCTTTCATAGATCGGCCCGAGGAATGTGACGGTAAGTCGTCGACAAAGTCGGCGCTCTCCTGTTCCGACTGCGCATCATCCAGCCCAATATCCTCAAAGTGTCCTACATCTGCCAGGATGCCGTTGTCGTCCGATTGGTAGGAAGAATGGAAGGACGACTTGGACGACTTTGAGCTGCTAAGCGAGAGGTCGGGAGGTGAGCCCGGCATGCCAACGCTGCTCTCGCGACTCTCCTCATCGGAGATGATCTGGTTCATAGCATATTCAGCAGTCGGGGTACTGTTCGTCGCGAAGAATGGAGGAGCTACTGAGGACGCAATGTTGGCGGTTGCCCGACTCTCGCGGGTGCGTTGGATATCGTGGGCTGTTTGTTTTGTGTATTCGTTTGTGGGTTCGATCTGTTTCGAACTCCGGAGGACGGTGAAGACAGTAATAGTGAGGGAAGCTCTTGGGGAAATTAGACAGGGACCATGCGACGACCCTTGAATGTACGGGGGGAAACGGCTTTGAAGAAGGCACGAATGACAAGAAGCGAATGTAAAAAGAAGCAAATATGTGCTATAAAAGTACTGCAAAAAGTACTGTAAGAACAAATATCAACACTGCGAAACGAAGGATGCCGTATTGACGATTGGAGATGACCTGTGGTTAGTTTTGTGAACGATGATGTTTGCGGTCGGTGGTCGGGGATGGGGGTGGGTTTGGAGTTGTTTGGCCCAGTTTTGGATGAGATGATGTATGGTACGTACCGAAATGTGGCAGTAGAACTGGTTCGGCAGGGTTCGGCAGGGAGTATAATCAGGTACGGGTCGAATAGCCGTGGCTTATTGGCTTATTCGCTAAAGCCTTCCATGTAATAATAACCACAAAACCACAAATACTATCAGAGAAGTCGACGTACACGTCCACGTCGACGTGGTAATTACAGAAGTGCAAGCTGAAATCCATCTTCTCGCCCATGAAATGACACTAAATGAAGTCAATGTGGGTGGAATGACAGCACATGGGCCGTCCACTACCAGGGCGACCAGGGCCCAACTAGGGCATGTTCTAGATGCTTCAGGGGTAAGGAGTTGCTAATATTGGGGAGAAACTATGTGAATTTATATACACTCTCATCTTATGTAAATCTAAATTCAGGGTATACTCGGGTTTCCATATATCTACCACCTGTAAATACCCACCATTTATCCAATTCGTCTACTCATGCCCCGTCGACCATATCCTGTCTGTATTCTAAATGTTCACCTCCCACCAGCAAAAGTCCATCATATCATCAGTCATGCCGTTGGTATCTCAGACGCTATCATCACCTCTCGATCTACCACTTGAAGGGGTTGGCGGACCTGACCCATCGCGATGTTTATCCTTACCCTTATCCTTACTCTTACTGCTCGATCCACTCTTCTCCTTCCTCAACTCCGGCGCAAGTTCATTCCATCGTCTCAGAACGTCCAGGCGCTCCTCTTCCGTCGCCGCCTTGGCTTCCTCATACCCCTGCACAAAGTATGCTGCAAGGATGAAACTCAACGTATCGGAGCCCATGGCCCTCCTAATCGCCTCATAAGCGCCACGGAGACCATACGTCGTGCCGCCTACAACTATGCCTCTCAGAGGAAACAGGAAGTCACCGAGCCCTTTTCCGAGCCCCTTGCGGAAGCCGCGCCAGCCTCCAGTCTTTGCGCCCTTATACGGCTTGGTAATGACACCTGCGTATACTTTGCCGATGTTAATCGGCAGATGTATCAGGGAATGTGCGACAGAACCGGCCATGCTGAGACCCGGGTTAGGCCCTTCCATATTAGATAGTACAAACTGTTCCTCGACGTTATACTTGCATGGTCGGTAGAGCTTCATCAGGTTCATATCGATAATCCCTTCCTTCCCCAGGACTGCTGCGGCAAAGGTGCTCAGTCTCACATGCTCCGTCTTTGGACCCGTGGTCTTGACTCGCCAAACTGCAGGCCGCTGCGGAGCCATCATGCATCTCAGGTTATCCATGTTTAAATGGGCATGAAAGTTCTCCGCGCCGGATTTACACCCATCCTCCTCGCGGATGAGTTCGCCGAGCTCCCGTGCACGCTCCAGAGTCTCTGGCTTGAGGGCTTCAAGGATCGAGTTCGCCAGCCCATCAGCTGTGAGCGATTTGTACGGGATCGGCAACGGTCCCGCGCCGGCACGCGCTACCATTGCACCCCAGAAGGGCTGGTCACCGAAAAATGGGACAATGACTGTAGGCCGCCCAAGCGCGATGCCTGCTGACATTGTGCCCGCTCCACCGTGGTGAACGACGCAGGAAACGTGTTTAAAAAGCCAGTCATGGGGACAGTTGCCGAGCATGAAAACGCCCTCAGGTTTATCTAGTTCGCTGCCACCGAGGCCGCCCCAGCCTTTGGAAACCAAGGCGCGCTGTCCTGTTTTCCTCACGGCGTCAAAGATTAGCTTGGTCATGGCGTTCGGGTCGTCGACAACGATAGATCCGAAGCCGATGTATATGGGTGGGGGACCTGCGGCGAGGAAATCGGCCAGCTCGGCGTCGGGTTGGTAGTCAGATCCGGATGAGAGGAAGTAGAAGCCGGAGATCGAGATTTGAGGACCCCAGTCCTTGGGCTTCGGGATCAGGGCGGGAGACCTATTATAAATGTTAGGATAAGGCTCTGGTGGTTCATTGGCCTTTAGCATCGCTATTGGTAAGGTGTGTGGAAAACTTCTCACCAACAATACGTATGGGGTATTCGCAGCCTATGGAACATGGTCGTCGCTGCCGCCTGCGAGATAAACGGAAGTTCTAGCGTCTCTCTTCTGAACTTGTTGATAATATCACCAAGGCCTTGCCATGTCATCATTTCTACAAGCGTATAGCTCATTTCATTTGTCATGCTTCCGCTGGCATTTGTCGATTTGATGTTCGCTAATGGGTGTGGGAAGTTAAGGGTTGGTGACCACGGCATTCTAAAATCTAGTTGGCATTGCCCACGAGTATAACAGATGGTGTGTTCGAGACTTACGTGAACATTATATGCAATGGGATGCCCAATTTTTGTGCGCAATGGATATGCGCAAAACTCGGTGGGTTTGCAATAATGGCATGGGCAATGAAGGGTGTCACTTTTGCACCGCCCGTCGTCTCGTTGCTGCTTTCTTCGCTCGCTTCTTCGGCATCTGCACACGACTTCCAACACCCCTCGAGGATCTCAGCAATGCCTCTCCGCCTCTTTCCCACTTCACCGTCTTTCAGCGACTTCATCCCCGGGATAAGACCAGGATTCTTAACCATAAAGGCCATCAGCTCCGTGGGGTCGCCACCAATTTCAAAGAACTCCAAGCCATTTTCCTCGACAAATTTCTTGAACGTGCCGTGAGTTGCCAAGCGGATGCGGTGGCCGTACTTGCTCTTTAACTCTCGGCCGAGTGCAACAAATGGTTGGACATCTCCTCGCGAGCCAACGACCTGGATTACCACGTTGAGAGGTAGTGGAACTACGCCAGGGGTGCCCACAAGATACGACGGAGTGTACGCTGGCGATGGATGGTCAGGCGTCTCTTGTTGGGCAGTCAAGTTAACCTGCTGAATCTGCTGCGCAAGCTGAGTGTCTGTCTCATTTATCTGTATTTCAATACGCCCATCATCTAGTTCTTTGGTGAGTCAGCGATATAAAGATCCGAGTGGAACGCTAACCTGCAACATTGGATTGTGCGGTGAAGCCGCCCCCACTGACGTCCAGAGTTCCCGTTGCCTCATTATAGGCCGGCGGCGCATTATCAAGCGTTGGTTGATCTTCTTTTTCTTGGTCTGGTGGGGGAAGTTTTGAGGCCATTGGAAACTATATATACTCGGTCAAACAGGCGCGTAGGGGAAGTATGTACAGCTACGTTGTGGGCGCACCGGTACCGGGCGATAGAAAATACCTTCTCGGTCTTGGTGAAGGAAGTTCGTGAACCTACGATAGCTCAGTTCGGCCGTGGACCCCTTTGATATAATATCGGCCAAGAAATCCCTTGAAGGTTTCGGGTAACTAGGTAGTTAGGAGGTTGGGCATTGTCCAGGGCATGCACAGGTACACATACCTACAGGAACAGACTCTTCACAGCACAGTTGCATGTACTTATACATACTTATGGCGCCAACAGCTGTCACTCACCCACCACCGTCGTCATTGGTGTGAGGGGCAATCGCACTAGCGGCCATATATATGCACGTGATTGAAGCTTATCCGTTTGGCTTTGGACAGGCCACTTGAACCCCTCCATCTCTCACCGCTTGCGTTGGAGTTTCCTAGCCTCAAACGCTCATTTTCACGCACGAACTTCTCACATTCTGAGTGCATATGAGAGTAAAGGATAATTTATCCATGATTCACACTAACCCTCAGTATTATCCCTTCCCTTCACCTGTTTAGGGGGTCGATACTTTGTGAGGAGAATCAGGAGCGTCAAGTTCGTCTGATTTGGTTTATGGTAGCGGTATGCTAGAGTATGATGGCGGACCATAACACTTATCTGGCGTATAAACGTGACACCACACGCTTGATTTACTGGATGGTCCATGCCTCTAATAGTATCATTAAGTCGCCGTCAGCCGTCTCAACCCCTGACGCGACGCTGCCAAAGCTAAATACTACCGGCAAGATTAAGGCGTCTGCACTTGTGTCCACCTCAAAGCTCATTGCGAAGCATATCAGCCCAGTCCCATCAACTATTTACCGCCTATTTCAGTCAGTTATATCTGTGCGGACAGCTGTCTATTCATCGTATCAACAGATCGCCTCCAAAACCCGGGATCCGGAGATTGAGAAGAGTAACTCGGGACATAAGCACTTCATCGAAACTCTAACTGAGGCATTCGAAAACCTGGGGGGCAAGCAATGGGCCTCACAGCAGAAGCCTGAATCTGTACCCTCAAATGGAGAGGACGAAGACGAGGTCATTTTCGCAAACAAGTTTTCTGCTCTCGGCCTCGACGACTCCAATAGCGGAGACGAGGAAGATGATGCAATCGAGGGAACAGCTGGTGAAATACCACAAGCTAAGCATCCAAAGAAGAAGCCTGGGAATAAGGGCAAAAAGGGCAAACGAGGGAAGAAGGGGAAAGGGAAAGCGAAGCCAGGTGCAAAGGAAGCGAAACTTGATGAAATTCCCTTGGAGAGCTATCGTATCATTGAAGATGAAGACGGGTTGGTCACTGACTATCTAATCGCGGTATACTCGCTTGCCCAGCAATGGATCGCGCTTCGGCGTTATTTGCAAGGAGTTTGGCACGAGGTATCATATGGTGGCCTTAACAGTGCCGTTGCTGGAGCTCTGTCCAATGCTGCCACTGCGATGGTTAAACAAACCGAATCCGCAATTTTTGTTGACTTTCCCGGTGGCCACGAGTCCTATGAGACCGTTATGAGGACGATTACACGGGGGGATCCTGATAACGCCCAGGGCAGGTTTCAAATGCAACTATTCCAAAAAGAAGATGGCACTGGGGTATTTAAAGAGGTTCATAACTCAGATGTTGACGTCAAGGAGGAAACCATGCTTTACGCCTATTGGGACCTTCTCGACTTTATAGCCGATTTTCAGAAGACTCGAAGTGGCAAACCAACTAAGGCTATGCTTTCCGAAATTCGCAATTGGGATCCAGCATTTAACCTCCAACGTGCCAGCAAAGAACAACGCATTAAGTGGCGTAGGTCATACACGATTAACTGGCTATATGACTTAGTCAACCTCTTTTCGTCGACTGTTATCCAGCGCATAAACATCAAGGGCCAAAAAATAGTTTTGGAAAAGGTTGACTGGTCATCCAAGGGGCCATGGAGAGAACACCGAACAATATACGGTCTAAGCGATTTTGCTGGCGACATCACCTCTTTTGCTATGCAGAAACCTGACACGGATGTCCGACAAAAAATATTTCCACGTCATGTTTTTCAGATGCAATGCATTGTGGATTCGTTTGCAGTCTCCCGAGGTTGGTCGATCCACACACTCAGGGGTCATGTTCTAAGCGCACCTGCTCGAGGATTCCGTCCAAGACGAGATGTTGACCTGCTCATGGACCGCAATACTGAGAGAACCGGCCATGGTTATTGCCAAGGTGTTGATGTATTGGTCCAGCTTTTTGAAAATGATGCCATGATGCGTGGAGACCCATATAAACACCAACAGATGTCCGATTTGCTAAAAGCATTTCAGGATCTCTTCATAAATTTTCTAGGGGAATCTATGCTTATGAATCGCTTGCAAACGATCGAACCATCTCGTTTCACCGACACCCATTCAAATGGGCTCTGGGAGTATTCCCCATATCTCTGCGGCGTTGGTTTAGAGGAGGCCTTAGAACTTACATACGCTTTTGGACTTCGTATATGGGACACAATTCCGGAGCCGATGTGTATTATTCATATGCACAATATGCTGGTTCAGAAAGGCTTTATTGGGAAAGGGATCGGACTCTATGGAACCCTACAGGATCTTTTTTCTACTTCGTTCTTTATTAGTGGAGAAATCCCTACGTCCGACTTTTTGGGTGCTTTCACGTCATCGAGCGGCAAGGATGGCTCCCGTCAGGCGAGTTATCAAAGGAGACTTGCTAATCGCGCGATTTCTCGTACAGCAGGAGGCCTCAATGAGCTCTTAGATTTGAAAGGAAATCGCTACTTCAAAAACGATTCCTTTCTCAAACTCTGTCACGGAGCAGAGTGGCTACCTGAGCGTATCCCTGACGAGGATCTACCTACACGTTCCACGTTAGGTTTCCTCCGGATGTGCCAGTCGAAACAAATAATTAACCCATCGACCGGGAAGATAACGGTGGAAAGTACACCATTAGTCAGACGCGCAAGGGCAGACGGGGTAACTGATGAACTCATTCTTCAGATGTCAAAAATGCTGCAACATTTCGACACCAGCGACGACACTATTCCTATTCCTGAAGAAATTTTAGCCTCGGTACCCGCTTGTTACACAACAGCGCCCTTCCCCGATTACAAGCCCAGTGGCAGCGCAAAGGGCAAAGGAATGCCGGGCGACCTTGAGCTGCTAGACTTTCTCAAGCAAGATGTCATCAGTGATGTCTGCGGCGTGCGCGCTTTTTCCAGCCTAAATTACGTTTGGGTTACGGCGCGCATGATGGTGCTATTTCTTCAGATTGAGGATCAGCTAAAGCGCGTGCGTAACCCGCTATGGGTCCGCGCGTATGAAGAGGACACTTTGATGGCGCGAGAGAAGCGAGTGTCGCTTACTACACTCGTGCTCACTGAACAGGACGACGAGGCTATGGAGATTATAGCTCGAGAATTCCAGAAGCCAAGGGCTGGGTTCATGGACCACATCTATTGGGAAGACTTGGATGGCCTCCCTGACTCGGAAAAGAGTAGTAGCAGAAAGCCGAAGAGTTCGAACCCCATGGACGACAATGCGGCTGCGCCATCGTGTGTAGTGATGTAGAGGAGGGGCATTAACAGGTATTGAGTCTGGCCAGTGATTTAGGTGTATGTGTACAAGGTACTAATCGAGAAAAGCATAATACAATGTTGCTTTCTTACTGTCAATCCATATCTAGGTTATGCGACATCATAGCCAATAGCTGTGCACTGGGCATATAAGCTATCGCAGTATGACTCCTCGAGCTCTGTAAGCAAAGGCTGAGGGGGTTAAGGGGATATGGGAGGAGCTTATTGTGGACAGATATCTGGATTTGCACGGCGATTTGATCCCCGTTTAAGACCATATGGCAATATCTGTGCGATTGCTAAAGACTTGATCCTAGCCCCTATACCATGGGTTTAATATGAACAATGCTTAAAACTTGAGAAACAATGGGTATTGCAATGTAGCTCCCTCCTTAAACCAACCCAGCGCCAGCGTGAGAGATCCATACCCAATTACACCAAACTCCTAATGACACCAACCGTTTCAAACGTGGTTCGATCGTTAAAATAGTTCCACATCCAGCTGTGGCATATAGCCATAGTCTTGTGAGTGGCGAAGCAATCGTATGCTCGAGAGAAACCATCTGCCTCGTTGAGGAGAGCATATAACCGACAAGCCGTTGGTTGCTATGGTTTTCTGGTTGAAATAAGTGGAGATTGAGGTATAATAAATCACCCCCTTCGGCGGTCCTGCCCTCTCGAAGGCGAAGCAATTAATAGAAATCCGTTAACGTGAGCAGCCCTTTTTGAGTCTTCGGGGTTGATAATTCCACCCCTTTCGAAGTCGGAACGAGGGTAGCATTGTGGTCGATATGGAGAGTGCTTCTTGTATTTGAATAGCCGGTTGATAGGGGTTGCCGGGATTCCGAATAAACAGCCAATCCTTCAGTACACTTCGCCGATTCCTCGGCAAGCCATATCATCCCGGTACCACTTCTTCTGGCAGGAACCACGAGTTCCCAAGTGATGCACACATCAACACCAGAAACACTGTCCAAGATGATACCGTCTCCCACCCCAACTTCCGTGTGGAAAGCCATTGACCACACGAAACCGCGAGTTCGTTCGCGTACATAAGCGCCACCAACACCAGGTGGCAGACCAGCATCAGTCCGTCAACAGCGACCTCTGCAGCTTCCATAATCGCCGCTTCATCCATGGCGGCGCAATTCTCTTGTCACCAGAGACTACTACCTTCCAAAACACGCTTCGCTGAGGATCACACCCTGCCGAAGTCGAGGGGATGACCTTTTGGAGAAGCCAGGGAGCCAGTGAGGTTGGTAGTGTTGCGAGGCGGAGCCAAGAGCGATATTGCTCCAGTGCTGATCCGCTTATATATGTAATATCAAATATCGAGTACAGGCTAGAGGGAGGGAGAGATGGTTCGGGCAGGTGATGATCCAGTTACGTGGCGATATCTCCGCTGAGACGACGTCTGGGGATCAAGGAACGCGATACAAGCTACCGAGTTGTCAAGAGGGACGTGCGAGTATCGAAAGCTTATTCAGGACCATATCTATCGTCTTTGATTCAGCCGCGATGTGGTGAGCTCCCGTGCGCTTGGTTCTATAGTTGCGCGAGCAAGTGGTAGGTGACTCCTCTCCTCGCCGGGTGAGGCGGAGTCATTCACGTTGACATGGCCCGAATCCTGTATCCTGGCTTTCGGCGGTTTATTGCAGGCTAGGTAGGGTCAAGTTCGCGGCTGATGTAACTGTGCGCGAAGGACCGACGTCAGTAAATGACCACGAGGTTGAAATGGTTACAAGTAAGTGGCTTGCTCTTGATGTTCACAGTGCCCCGTGATCAAATAGCTCCGGGCACCGAGCGTCATCCTTGAAACGGGGGATCTGCGGGGGTTGCAGCGGCATGGATAAACAATACCCCGGTCGGGATGTTCTGAGCTACTGTCTGGTTAGACCAGGATGAACCCTACTATCTCAGTTCAACGACACTGTTTGAGCAATCACACAGGTTGATTGCTCAAACAGTGTCGTTGAACTATAGTTATCTATATCGCCATGTCTTTCCGTTTGAAAAAAAAAAAAAGACAACCCTTGTTGTGGAATCCCGTCAAAACAAATCGCTGGCCAGCGATTGCCCATCGAAGTGTGGCATGGCTCCCTTTATGAGGAAGTAGCATTCGGCGAACGGGCTCCCAGGCGTGACTTCCCATCCAGAATTTTGTCTACACTCAAAAGGATCATCTCTCCGAATGCTTACACTTCCCATAAACATGCTTCTATAGGTCAGCCGGTGCAAGCACCCAACATTCGTTAAGTTTTTCTTTTGGCAAATACTTCTTCAGTATCATTCTTAGTCGACAGTCGGGACTGGTTCCAGTCAACCCTCGGGATACTTATCTCTCACTCGATTGATAAAGCTCTTGTCGTTCTTTCACAATATCCAAAGATCCCACAATGGATACATGGAGGGCCATGATTTCCAAATCCAAGGTGCCAATTGTCACCGCTTCTCACGTTATCAAGGTCCCAGAGAACTTTATTATATTTCGCTCGCTACAGCTTTCGTTGGCACTCCTCGTCTTGAGTGTTTCCATATACGGTGCAGTTGTTATGACCGCTCCTCTTGCGGGGGTTATCCTCAGCCTTGTCACTGTAACTAGCTGGCTCCTCAGATCCAGTGTAGCAACAGCTAATAGGCCTTGCAGTCGCTCTGCACCATCATTGTTGCATCCTATACGCTTGTCGCTACTTACGGAGATATTCCGAGGATATATAACTACTGGGTCATCCTCTCGTTGGAAACCTTTGTCTTTGTCTTCTGGCTGCTCTCGATCTCTTTCCTAGCGCTTCCAGTTGGCTATGCTTTCTACTTCGTGAATGGAGGACACGCTGGGCGCTATAGCCGCTATGATGAAGGCTACATTGCTAACCCCACAGTAATCGCCTTTATTGACCTCATGATGGTTTCGGTTGTTGCTGGAGTCATTGAGTTGTGCGTGTTCCCTCCCACCGTGGCTACTTCGCAGCGGGCAAAGTATAATGAAGTGATGCTAATTCCAAGCAGCATCCTGTACTTTATAACCCTTGTCACATTCAGTACGATCGTTTATTATCATCGCCGCGAGCATCGCCACTGCGCATGTGTGGGTTTAGAAACGGGTCACGGTGTTATGGAAAGCGATGCCAAAACCAACAGTGAAAAGGCCCAGACGGAGCCTGAGCCATTGATATATTCTGGAGATGAAGCCAGTCCAGAAAACGGCAGTCTGGACCTCACCACCCCAGAGTCTACAACCCCTGAAGAAGTTGTCTATGAGGAAGAGCAACGCCACACGGAGCAGCAAGAAGACTTGATAGCCTGATGGTCGGGAAGCGGCCCGTCAAAAGATATACGACGTTGGAATTGTTGAAGAAAGCCTGTATTGAGTGACCTTGATATTGCTCGAAGGGTAGAATCTGTATGATGGACGGAGCGTGGTTAACTGTGTCTGTGCCGGAGTTGGAGTTATTAAAAGGTGCAAGAGTTTAATTATTCACCAAACTTTGCTTTAATTTGAAGGAATCTTGTTTGTGACGATGGGCACATCTGATTTAAACCAGAAGACCCCACGTATGAATATGGCGAACCTCATCCCACGCCGCAGTTTGATATTTCTCCCTGTCCTTGGGTATAACTCTATTGGTTATAAAGCCATACCTTACGCCATAACCTTGTTCATGCTTCTTAGGCACTGCGTTTCCCTTCCAAAATAAAATTTACCATCTTATTTACGTCAAAGGCCAATAATAATAACTCATAATTTTATTCCATGATGTTTTTTCTATGAATTTATTATCACTATATTCAATTTCACCCACTGTACTTATTAAAAACGAATAATTTATTTCTTTTCAAGTGGATATATATGCGTGGCACTTAAAGAAGACGCATAATCTACTGGTATTTTTTTGTATCATTTGGTTCATGCAAACGGCGGGAACATGCACTTCTTGAAACAAACAGCACGTGACACGAGATTGCCAGGGAGACGGTTAGCGCCAAATTTGTTACGCGATTCCAAGATAGGAGCAACCTTAATCAACAGACCCCATCTCCACCTCCAGGAGAGAGCGACGACGACACAACAAACCTTCGACACCGCCATATCGACAACCCCGCCGACGATTCCAGCAGCAACGACGACAACGACAACTACGACTACACGACACGATATTCGCCTACCACGAAAAAAATTAAGACAATTCCAACCTGTTCAGATCGCTTTACATTGCGCACGTATCCGAGACAGGGACAGATACCAAGCTTATATGCATACACCACTCAACGAAACACCGGATATTTTATAAATAAAGACTAGCAACAACCACATCGACAGGCGCTTTGCGACGAGAACCAGCCAGACACAACTTTAGAACTTAAATAACACTACCAAGCGTTCCGGCGCATGCGATAAACACAACAGTAACCCAGACGTTAATATTAGGCCAACCATCCATGGATGAACCACCATCCTCTCCACCAACGGAGTCAACTGCGCCGGAGGATGCGCTCGCCTATTACAAAGCGCAGTATGAACAGCTTGAGCATGAGCTAGCTGAGTTCCAGTCGTCAAGCCAGGAGCTTGAGGCGGAGCTTGAGAAGGATGTGGAGGCTGCCGAGGAGCGGGAGAGGGCTCTGCAGCAGAAGGCCGAGACCTTGGGTTTCGAGGTTGACGAGTGGAAAGTAAGAGCCCCTGCGACAGCTCTACAGTGCCATAATGGTAGAATCTAACATCTCATAGAACAAATACAAGCAGTCAAAGAATGAGGCAGGTGCAGCGCAAAATACCCTCCAGAAGGAGATTACGACATTACGAGACTCAAATCGGACGTTGGTTATGAAGCTAAGGGATATTGAAGTGGCCAATGACGACTTTGAGAGACAAGCTCGGAATACAACCTCGTCTCTGGAGGATGTAGAATCGAAGTATAATGTCGCTATCGAGAGAGCGGTCATGATGGAGGAAGAGATCAAGATCGGAGAGCAGGAAAGAGAAGGTCTCCGGATTGAAGCACAGCGCCTCCGCGACGAGCTCGGAGACCTGAAGATCGAAGCAGAGATCTTGCAGGACAAGCTCAAGCGACACGAGAGCAGACAGCTACCAATATTATCTACGGACATTACCGCACCAAACACACCCTCCTTTGCTGGCGAAATATCTCCCGATTCCATCGCTTCATCACCTCTAATAACCACCCCGCCTGATAGCAAATCTGTATCCACAGCCGACACTATCTCTGAAACACCTACGCCACCTTCTCCACCCATTTCCGATCGCTCATCGAAAGCACCCAAACCCTTCCGCACCCCTCTGAACCCCCCAAGCCGCATCCGCGCGCCATCCGCGGATCTTAGCGTTACTCCCAAGCCGATGCGATACCCGTCCTCTGCGCAACCACTCCGATCGTCACGCGGCCCGTCCATCCCGGCATCCTCCAAACGTCCAACTCCTTCTGTCAGCCTTACCACTTCTCGCTCCCGCACTACTCAACCTAAAGGTCTGCCCAACTCTGCATCACTCACTCACATCCGCTCCCTTACGGCACAGGTGCAGCGCCTGGAGCAACGCGTCCAGTCTGCACGATCAAAGTTGCCTGCACCAGTCAATACCCCACCACGGGCGAGCCCAAGGACAACGTCTGCGGCTGGTGGTTATATGCCATCCTCAATCACGATACGCAGCCGCAAGCGCACTGGTGGGAGCACGATTAGCGCAACGAGCAGCGTAAACGGCGGCGAAGAGACCCCAAACCCGACAACTAGGCATGTCTCCCGCATCAGCACTTCGGGCATCAGCCGCCTGAGTTTCGGGCCCGTCTCGAATCGTGGCGGCAGCGAGTTTGACGGCAGCCGACCTAGCAGCCGCGCCAGCACCACTGGCGCCCCTGGCGGAGGGTTTGCGCGCCCAGCAAGCCGTACCGAATCTAACCGCCCGCAGAGCCGTACCGAGCTTAGCCGCCCGTTGAGTCGTACCAGTATGACTGGCGCGCGTACCCCGCTAGGCCACTACTCGCAGTCTACGCTGGCGGAGTCGCGACGGCCTCGCAGCAGCATCGGTGGAAACTTCAGCGCGAGCGTGGGACACGGGCATAGCCAGAGCGTGTCTCAGATTGATCTGGATGAGTACCGTGAGTTTGAATTCGGGACACCGAATAGGCGGACGACGCTGGGGAGGGAGGATGGCAGCGCCATTCCGGTGCCTGCTAGTGGACTGCCGCGGAGGCAGAGTGGGGGGCTGGCGGTGAAGACACCGGGGAAAAGGATGAGTAGTGGGATACTCAGGGATGGGGAGAGAGAGCTTGAGAAGAAACGGAGCGATGCGAGTCTAGCGGGTGGAGGGATGAAACCACCCATGCGGACGAGGAAATTGAGTGGGGTTGGGGAGAGCTACTAGGGGGCTTGCGGGAGGCGTTGGGATTTGCAGAATGACAGGGGTGTCAAAGAGGGGGAGGGTGTATATAACTTTCATGATTATCGCTCATGACTTTGATGAGATATGACACTATGGGTTTTTGGGCGATGGAATTGGAGCAGGGCTATGCGGAGCTAGCATTTTTCTCGGGGGCGCCTTTGAGGGAAAGGCGTAGCTGTTGATTTTTATTCTGAAGTACCACATTACCACATTACTACGTTTTGAAGCCCAATATTCCCCTGCGAGCTCTGTGTATTATGTAAGCTCACTACGGCTGCAACCGCGCAACCTGAAATATGATACGAGAATTAGAGGAGAGTGTTTGCAATAGGGTCCTTGGAGTAGGCTTTCCATGACCACCATGTTGTTGTTTGGGGACTAACAGTCACGTGAAGCGAAGAAGGAAACCACGGGTGGTACGGCTCGGATAAATAAATTTGCGTGAGATTAGAGGTATTTTGGGACTAAAATTGTTGGCCTCGGGATGTTATCTAGGTTGGAAAATTGATTATTATCGTTATCCATAATCATAATCATGCTTATTTTGAAAGCACATAATCAATCATAAACATAATCATGGATATTCACGATTACGGATAATCATGCTTACAATAAGATTTGAAGATTTAAATATTCATGATTATGATGATTATTTTTGCCAAATCCCGAATGTTATGAATGGCGCGCTTAAATACACCGAAGGTTGTAAACCTTTCCCGAGTCGGAGTCCGAATGGAGATGCTGGCGGGGAAAAGGAAGGAGTGGCAAGACGGGATATTACGGCTGTAAACTGTAAATGCTGTGCGACGAAGAAACCCGTGATATTATCGGTTGGATGATTCTTGTTGGAGAGATAAAATATTGATATTGGGATTTAGACTCTATAGTTCCCCATCATAGTTCTCATCATTAATTCTCATCCCCTTCAAACGTCGAGGTAACCATGCCGTCTTTGGACTAGCTTGCATTCAACAAGTCCACCACCCCCCAACGAACGGATACTTCAAATCGGGTATGGCGGACGAAGGCGGAGAGCGATTTCTGTCTCTGTGATTGGTCGACGCGGGTCCATCCTCTACGTATTTCGTACAGTGGGACATTGTGCCCGCGCCCCAAGCCCTTTTGGTCCAGCTCCCTCCCCGAATAAACCGTAAAGCCTCCCTTCATATTTCCAGCGTCAGCAATTCTCACAAGAAACATCATCTTCGCTCTCATCACCCTAAAGATCTGCTCTCTCTTCACCCCCAGATCCTCCTTCTTCTTTTGATATTCGATTGTTATTTCTATACGAATTCTTAATACCCCGAAGCCCGCGAGACGCTCTTCTACCTTCTCCGTCCAATTTCCACGACCTAACTTTTTATTATCCCTAAAGAGCCCGAAAAAAACATCCATACGGTTCTCCCTCAACCGTATACCAATACACGACGGTAGCATCGAGCAAATTGGCATTCGCAGCAGACTAAGCTCGTGCAAACGAGCCGGTACGATACAATGTCCGTCATGGCAAAGGCGGCCGACGCTGTCGCCAACGGCGTCAAGGCCCACACCAATGGCACCGTGCCGCTCGTCAACGGCTCGACACCCTCTTACGCATCAAGACACAAGCTTGCAGACCACTTCATTGGCGGTAACAAGCTGGAGAATGCGGCGCCCGGCGTCGTGAAAGACTTTGTGGCCGCGTGTGACGGCCACACCGTGATCACCAGCGTATGTGTCAACAAACCGTCAGGAAGGGAGATGGAGCCATGCTAACGTTACTCTGTAGGTACTGATTGCGAACAATGGAATTGCGGCCGTCAAGGAGATCAGATCCGTCCGGAAATGGGCGTACGAGACTTTTGGCGACGAGAGGGCGATTCAGTTCACTGTCATGGCGACACCCGAAGATTTGCAGGCCAACGCAGACTACATCCGAATGGCAGATCAATATGTGGAGGTGCCAGGAGGCACGAATAATAACAACTATGCCAATGTGGAGTTGATTGTCGACGTGGCTGAGAGAATGAATGTCCATGCCGTATGGGCTGGATGGTAAGAATAACCCAGTAGGGACGCGTTTAAGGATGTTTAGCTAAACTGAAATAGGGGACACGCATCTGAGAACCCCAAACTGCCCGAGTCGCTAGCAGCATCGCCCAAAAAGATCATATTCATTGGCCCGCCCGGATCCGCGATGCGATCGCTCGGTGACAAGATCTCCTCGACGATCGTAGCACAGCACGCGAAGGTGCCTTGTATCCCGTGGTCAGGATCTGGAGTGGACACAGTTGCCGTTGACGACGGAGGACTTGTCACCGTTGAGGATCACATTTACATGAAAGGATGCGTGGAGTCATGGCAAGAAGGCTTAGAGAAGGCCCAGCAAATCGGATTCCCAGTCATGATCAAGGCATCCGAAGGTGGTGGTGGAAAGGGAATTCGCAAAGCAGACTCCGAGGAAGGATTCGAAGCATTATACAAGGCTGCTGCCAGCGAAATTCCTGGATCACCAATCTTCATCATGAAGCTGGCCGGAAACGCGAGGCATTTGGAGGTTCAATTGCTGGCAGATGAATATGGAAACAATATCTCACTTTTCGGAAGAGATTGCTCTGTTCAGAGACGCCACCAAAAGATTATCGAGGAAGCTCCAGTTACCATCGCGAAGCCTGCAACTTTCGCGGCTATGGAGAAGGCCGCAGTGCGTCTCGGCAAATTGGTCGGCTACGTCTCAGCTGGAACGGTCGAGTACTTGTACTCGCACTCGGATGACAAGTTTTACTTCCTCGAGCTGAACCCAAGATTGCAGGTTGAGCATCCAACAACTGAGATGGTTTCTGGCGTCAACCTGCCAGCTGCGCAGCTTCAGATCGCCATGGGTTTGCCTTTGCACCGCATCCGCGACATTCGTCTCTTATATGGCGTGGACCCCGCTGGATCGAACGAGATCGACTTTCATTTCTCGAAAGAGGACAGCTCCCTCACTCAACGACGACCATCGCCAAAGGGCCACACAACCGCTTGCCGTATCACCTCTGAAGATCCCGGAGAAGGCTTCAAGCCTTCGAACGGTGTTATGCACGAACTGAACTTCAGGAGTAGTTCAAATGTCTGGGGTTACTTCTCTGTCGGCACAGCTGGTGGAATCCACAGTTTCTCTGACTCTCAGTTTGGTCACATTTTCGCTTATGGCGAGAACAGATCCGCGTCAAGAAAGCACATGGTCGTGGCTCTGAAAGAGCTGAGTATCCGTGGTGACTTCAGGACCACAGTTGAATATCTGATCAAGCTGCTGGAAACCCCCGCTTTCGAGGACAACACCATCACTACCGGCTGGCTCGATGAGCTGATCTCGAACAAGTTGACTGCTGAGCGCCCAGACCCAATGCTTGCTGTCGTTTGTGGTGCAGTATGCAAGGCCCACATTGCCAGCGAGGGTGCCATGTCAACATATAGAACCAGCTTAGAGAAGGGTCAAGTGCCCGCAAAAGAGGTTCTGAAGACCGTCTTCCAGATCGATTTCATCTATGATGGCCACAGGTACAAATTCACAGCGACGAGGTCGAGTCTTGACAGCTATCACCTGTTTATCAATGGCTCTAAGTGCTCAGTTGGCGCGAGAGCTCTCAGTGACGGTGGCCTGCTTGTTCTTCTCAGTGGACGTTCTCACAATGTTTACTGGAAGGAGGAAGTTGGCGCGACCAGACTGAGCGTTGATAGCATGACTTGTCTGCTCGAGCAAGAGAACGACCCCACGCAGCTGAGGACACCCTCTCCAGGAAAGCTCGTCAAGTTCACCGTTGAGAATGGTGAGCACGTCAAGGCTGGCCAGCCATACGCCGAAGTCGAGGTCATGAAGATGTACATGCCTCTTCTCGCTGGAGAAGACGGTATTGTGCAGCTTATCAAGCAGCCAGGAGCAACCCTCGAGGCCGGAGACATCATTGGTATACTCGCCCTGGATGACCCGTCGAGAGTGAAGCACGCGCAGCCCTTCCTCGGCCAACTCCCTGACCTCGGTCGACCACAAGTCGTTGGCACGAAGCCTGCTCAAAGATTCGTCCTCCTTCACAACATCCTCCGCAACATCCTCCAAGGGTTCGATAACCAGTTCATTATGAACGAGACACTTAAGGACTTGATTGAGGTGCTTAGAGACCCTGAGTTGCCATACTCGGAGTGGAATGCCCAGTTTTCTGCGCTGCACGCTAGAATGCCCCAGAAGCTTGACAGCCTGTTCGGTCAGATCGTCGAGCGTGCCAAGGCCCGAAAGGCAGAGTTCCCTGCCAAGAACCTGGCTAAGGCTCTCCAGAAGTTCCTCGAGGAAAATGTTGATCCTAATGATATTGACATCCTCAAGTCCACCCTGATACCACTTTCTGAGGTGCTTGATAAATACGTGGATGGCAACAAAGTCAACGAGTTTAATGTATTCTCTGGCTTGCTTGAGCAGTACGCTGAAGTCGAGAAGCTCTTCTCTGGAAGGACTTCGAGAGATGAGGAGGTTATCCTCAAGCTTAGAGAGGAGAACAAGGATGACATCCCCAAGGTTGTCCAGACTGTGCTTTCCCACAGCAGAGTAGGCGCAAAGAACAACCTCATCCTTGGTATTCTCGACGAGTACAGGCCAAACAGGCCTAACTCCGGGAACATTGCCAAGTACTTCCGCCCGGCATTGAAGAAGCTCACCGAGCTTGAGTCGAGGCAAACTGCCAAGGTTTCTCTCAAGGCTCGCGAGGTTCTCATCCAGTGCGCACTTCCGTCCCTCGAGGAGCGCGCTGCCCAGATGGAGCACATTCTCCGCTCTTCCGTCGTCGAGTCTAGGTATGGTGAGACTGGATGGGACCACAGAGAACCCAGCCTTGAGATCCTGAAGGAGGTCGTTGACTCCAAGTACACCGTCTTCGATGTCCTTCCCATCTTCTTCGGCCATCAAGACCCATGGGTCTCCCTTGCCGCTCTTGAGGTCTATATCCGCCGCGCCTACCGTGCCTACTCATTGAAGAAGATTGAGTACCACAACGAGTCCAATGACCCACCGTTTATTGTCTCCTGGGACTTCGTCCTCCGCAAGGTTGGACAATCCGCGCTTGGAATGCCCGTTCAATCCTCTCCTTCAACGCCGGCGACTCCAGTCGTGGAGAGCAGAGACCCATTCAAGCGTATCAGCTCCATCAGCGATATGTCATACTTGGTCAACCAATCCGATACGGAGACCACACGGAAGGGTGTCATCGTTCCTGTCCAGTACATTGACGAGGCCGAGGAGTACCTTGCCAGAGCTCTCGAGGTCTTCCCATTGGCTGGCGCCAAGGCGAAAAGGCCCTCGGCGAACACTCTTATGCCCGACCTTGGCGGCAAGCGCAAGATCCCGCAGGCAATCCCGCTAACCCACAACGATGAGCTTACAGCCGTCTGCAATGTTGCTATTCGCGATTCCGAGTCTGCCGATGATGCCGAATTATTAGTTAGGATCAAAGCTATTGTCAGCACCTACAAGGATGAGCTTCTTGCGCGCCGTGTTCGCCGCCTTACATTCATCTGCGGCCACAGAGATGGCTCTTACCCCGGATACTTCACTTTCCGCGGCCCGAAATACGAAGAAGATGACAGGATCAGGCACACCGAGCCAGCTTTGGCCTACCAGCTCGAGCTTGAGAGATTGTCCAAGTTCAACATCAAGCCTGTCTTCACAGCGAACAGGAATATCCACGTTTACCAGGCCGTGGGCAAGGATGTGGAGAGCGACAAGCGCTACTTCACACGTGCTGTGGTTCGTCCTGGACGTCTGCGTGATGAGATCCCTACCGCTGAATATCTCATTTCGGAGGCTGACAGACTGATGAACGATATTCTCGATGCTCTGGAGATTGTAGGCAACAACAACTCTGATCTTAATCACATCTTCATCAATTTCTCGCCAGTCTTCCCGCTCATCCCGGAAGAGGTTGAGGAGGCCCTTGCTGGTTTCTTAGAGCGATTTGGTCGCAGGTCGTGGCGCCTCCGCGTCACTGGCGCTGAGATCCGCATCATCTGCACCGACCCCGTCACCGGCATGCCTTACCCTCTTCGTGTTGTTATTACCAACACTTCTGGATACGTCATTCAGGTCGAGATGTACCTTGAGCGCAAGTCCGAGAAGGGCACTGAGTGGGTGTTCCAGAGCATTGGTGGCACGACCAAGATTGGCTCTATGCACTTGCGTCCGGTTTCCACGCCATATCCTACCAAGGAGTGGCTCCAGCCCAAGAGATACAAGGCCCATCTGATGGGTACTCAGTACGTCTACGATTTCCCGGAGCTCTTCAGACAGGCTATCCAGAACAGCTGGGCCAAGGCTGTCGGCGAGCACAGCCTGCTGGCGGAGAAGCAACCTCAAGTTGGTGATTGCATTGACTACAGCGAGTTGGTTCTCGACGACCATGACGATCTCGCCGAGGTTTCCCGCGAGCCCGGTACCAATACCCATGGTATGGTTGGATGGATCGTGACCGCACGAACTCCCGAGTACCCCAAGGGCCGCAGATTCATCATCATCGCCAACGATATCACCTTCAGAATCGGTTCCTTCGGCCCCAAGGAAGATCATTTCTTCAACAAGTGCACTGAGCTCGCGCGTAAGCTTGGAATTCCTCGCATCTACCTTTCTGCCAACTCTGGTGCTCGCATCGGTATGGCTGACGAGCTTATCCCGCACTTCCACGTTGCGTGGAAGGACGCCGACAGGCCAGAGGCGGGCTTCAAGTACCTGTACTTGACTTCTGAGGCTAAGGCGAGATTTGAGGATGGCAAGTCAAAGGATGTTATCACTGAGGAGATTGTCGAGGATGGCGAGACAAGGCACAAGATCACCACCATTATCGGTGCCGAAGATGGCCTTGGAGTTGAGTGCTTGAAGGGCTCCGGTTTGATTGCCGGTGCTACAAGCAGAGCCTATGAAGATATCTTCACCATCACATTGGTTACCTGCCGCTCTGTTGGTATCGGTGCTTACCTCGTTCGCCTCGGTCAGCGTGCTATCCAGATCGAGGGCCAGCCAATCATTCTCACTGGTGCACCGGCTATCAACAAGCTCCTCGGTCGCGAAGTTTATACCTCCAACTTGCAACTTGGTGGCACCCAGATCATGTACAAGAACGGTGTGTCCCACATGACCGCCAACGATGATTTCGAGGGTGTATCCAAGATTGTCGAGTGGATGTCGTTTGTCCCAGACAAGAAGAACAACCCCGTGCCAGTCAGCCCCGCTGTAGACAGCTGGGACAGAGAGATCTCGTACATGCCACCTGACAAGCAAGCGTTTGACGTTAGATGGCTCATCGCCGGTAAGGAAGACGAGGAGGGTTTCCTTTCCGGTCTCTTCGACAAGAACTCTTTCGTTGAGACTCTTGGCGGATGGGCTCGCACTGTTGTTGTCGGTCGTGCTCGTCTCGGCGGTATCCCAATGGGTGTCATCGCCGTCGAGAGTCGTTCCGTTGAGAACATCACGCCAGCTGACCCCGCCAACCCGGATTCCATGGAGCAGATCTCCAACGAGGCTGGTGGTGTCTGGTATCCTAACTCGGCGTTCAAGACTGCACAGGCCATCAAGGACTTCAACAACGGTGAGCAACTGCCGTTGATGATCTTGGCCAACTGGAGAGGATTCTCGGGTGGACAGCGTGATATGTTCAACGAGGTCCTGAAGTATGGTTCGTACATTGTCGATGCGTTGGTCAAGTACGAACAGCCAATCTTTGTCTACATTCCGCCGTTTGGCGAGCTCCGTGGTGGATCATGGGTATGTATCCTTCTCCTGTCCATCCTATTACTATACTAACATCACCAGGTTGTCGTTGACCCAACCATCAACCCCGACTGCATGGAGATGTACGCCGACGAAGACTCCCGCGGTGGCATCCTCGAGCCCGAGGGTATCGTCAACATTAAATTCCGTCGCGAGAAGCAGCTCGAGACCATGGCGCGCCTGGACCCCACCTACGGGGACCTCAAGAAGAAGCTCGCCGACCCGTCCCTCAACCCCGAGCAGCTCGCCGAAGTCGCCGAACAGATGCAGGCCCGCGAGCGCCTCCTCCTGCCCGTCTACGCGCAGGTCTCCCTCCAGTTCGCGGATCTCCACGATCGCGCTGGCCGCATGAAGGCCAAGGGCGTCATCCGCGACTCGCTGAAGTGGCGCAACGCGCGTAAATTCTTCTACTGGCGTGTTCGCCGCCGTTTGAACGAGGAGTACATCGTCAAGCGCATGGCGATCGCTGCGCCAGCGCAGCCCGGTGCCACCGGGACGCGCGCGCGCTCCCTGCAGTTGTTGGAGGCGTGGAGTGGGATTGTGAACTTCGGGACGGCGGATCGCGAGGTTGCGTTGTGGTATGAGGAGAATAGGAAGCAGGTGCATGATAAGGTTGAGGCTCTGAAGGGAGAGTCTACGGCGGGAGAGATTGCGAGGTTGTTGAGAGAAGGTGGAAAGGGTGGCCTGAGGGGCGTGAAGTTGGTGCTGGGCATGTTGCCGGCGGGCGAGAGGGAGGAGGCCCTGAAGTTTTTGAGCCAGGCGTAGATGGTTGGCTGGGAAGGCGTGATGAGTGAATATGGAATTGTATGATAATGGAGGCTGAGCTGCGGAGACGCAGGTGTCGGTATCGCTCTATGGGCTTTTTTGGGCTTTAGAATGTTGTATGAAGCGGATGTGAATGGATTTTCTAGATGTTTGAAATGGAGTTTTGTCTTGTTGGGATTATTTATTTGATAAATTACATTACAATTCGATGGGTACTTCAGATGGTCTACTGGTGACTTCGACAGGAACGGCAGACGAACACGGGGAACGGTGAAAACGTGCAATTCGGCCTTTGTGATTTGAAGTGAGACTACTCGAGTACAGTCCCCAAGTCGGATAGTATTGGCCAACTGCAACCCAGCTCCAACATCCTACTGATGCATGATTCTCCTCCGCCTTCGCCGTATCAGCGCCCACCAACCATTCCATCAGGCTGCCTTCGTCGAGTGAGTCATGTTTAGTTTGAGTTATTACTTCGTGGATTGACGTGTGTAACCTTCGTATTGACGAGCTCGAGAAGGACAGCACCTTGCTTCAACACTGTGTCTAACAATGCATTGTTTCTCTTTCGGAATTCTTCATTTTGCTTTGTTAGTGCATCGATTTGCTTTTGAGACGCATCACCTTGCTTCGTCAGTGCATCGTTTTGCTCTAGCAGCGTGATGATTTGCTTTTGCGCTGAATTCAACATCTCATCCCGCTGCTGGTTTTTGTCGATCTTATTGCTGAGCTTCTCGATTTCTAGATAGAGCTGACTGTGATCCGTGCCGTCGGTCTTGCGTCTCTTCGCTCCTGGCTGCTGCACGGTGATGCTATCAATCTGGTGATCTTCATCAGTCTCTTGCGCAGCAGTGCGCTTCGCAGCTGTCTTGTACAAGACTGCCTCGCCGAGTTCGGCCGGCTTGAGGTACTTCCATTTCCGTCCATGTATGATTGCTACAATATACTCATAGAACTTTGGCATCTCCTTGATATTTGCTAAATCATTGACGATGTATTTGCCCTGGCGAATTGGAGCAGCGCTCGCCTCCCCAACAAGGGGAACGAGCCCATGGGCTGTATTCTTCGGTCGGTATAGCATCACTTGGCCTTCCGAGTCTAAGCACGGCGCACCATGCCCTAGGAAAGTATGATTGATTGTCCCGTCTGATATAAAGGCATCGAAACGTCTAATTGCCGTCTTAGACATCTGATTGAGTGCATGTAGGAGGTACATTTCCCCAACCGTGTTATCGTCGAGGCGGACCTTCTTCGTTGGCATCGTAGACGGAGCGAATGGTGCTCCTGCGTCGTATTCATACAGTGGGAACTTTTCGTATTGTTCCAGCGCTATGGATGCTGCGCGGTTTGAATAGGGTGCTGAGGCACTTGCTTTCGGATTCAAGGCAGGTGGCATTGTTCCGATCTTTGAATTGAGCTCGAGGTTGCTAATTCCGTCGCCCTAAAAGCTAAAGCATAGTAAAACTATCTGGCAATTGTTAGATTTTGTGATTCGAGGGAGAAGGAGTGAAGTATTCACCTTACCCGAAGATCTAAACAAGCCTCGAGGTGGGCGATGCTGCAGCTCTATATGTCAAGGAACAATGAGACTGATGATATAAAGTGTTAGAAGTTTGTGCCATAAGACCAAAGAAGTTATTTACCTGTATTCAACTTGCTCGTATCTGCAGCGAGTTGCGAAGTGTGTAGTGTGGGAATGGGGTGAGAGTGAGAAGCAGAGGAAGCAAGCGGAAACATAAACAAAGGGCCTTGAATTCACGCGTTGTGCGCCTTAGCGAGTACATATACAATAAAATAGAATAGCACAGCATATATGAATAATTCATCGGAGAAACTATGATAGCGAGTGGTCCTTTTTGGGATGCGGGTTATTCTTTTATCGAGCAAAAGCTGGAGAAGGGCAGAGAGGCGGTGATAACTAAAATGGCATACATGGCATTACACGTTAAGCAAAAGTGGATTTTAATGTGCAACTCGGCCTTCGGGATTTAAAGTGAGACTATTTGCATTCAGAGCCTCAGATCGTAAAGTATGCCCATAGTAATCAAGATTCAACTCCCCATTCTCCTCGCGCTTTGCCCTGTCAATGCCCCCTTGCGATTTCACCACCCTTACCATGCTCCCTCTCCATCCCACCACCTTACCTTTGCCGAGTAAATCATGCTCATTTGCTTGTTTAGTCGCTCGTGTTGGTAGGGCGCACGATACTCTCAACTACCATAAGCCAATTAAATTCCTCGTAGTGCTTTTCAACCCAATGTTTGTGCTCTAAGTGCAAACTTTCGAGTCTAAGCAACTTGTACGTCTCGATCGACCTCATAATCTTATCTACACCAATGGGATCAAACTCGTCGAGATACGATCCATTTGCAAGATCGAGACGCTCGCGGTAGTTGCTAACTGATTGGTTCACCTCGTCGACCTGTCGATCAATGCTGGTAGCGATTTTCATGCGTTGATCAGCGGAGTGCTTAAGTACAACAGCGCCTTCCGTGAACGGGCCTGCAGCTTTCTCAAGTCGGCTAGCGATTTGATAAAGCTGGTTAGCAGCTTGCCTGAATTGGGCACCATCTTGCTGAGCTTGGTTAAGGTGTTCATCAATTTTGGAAAGGACTTCGCGGATTTGCATGACGTCGGGGTTATCGGGTGGGGAGGTATTGTCACCGCTTGTCTCTGCAGTGTTCCCGGTAGCTTGTGACATCGTGATGTTTGCGAGTCGATGAGAGGCTATGTAGAGACTGTCAGAACGATTGTGTCACAAGATCGAAGTCAAATAATTACCCAAATTCAAGATATGAGTTCAACGCAACGCAACGCAACGCTGGCCACCGATGCCGATGAGATGACTGCTGAACAGAACACTACAGTGATATAAAGTTAGTTGACGCGTGCCAAAAAAATCTCTGTTATGAGGTAGAAATGGAATACTTGCCTGAATCGGGACTTAATTGAGGTGATTGTCTTTGCAACTCCAAGAACTCCAACTGAGGGAGCACGAGGAAGCTGGATAGAGTGTTAGAAGGTGCGTGTTAAATGATTGAAAAAGTTGTTTACCTATGTTCAACTCTCTCGTAGCCTCAACGAGTTATGGCGATGAGGTGTGTCGGTGGGTGTTGAAGGTTGGAGGTGTTGAGGTGAGAAGTGAGAAGTGGAAGGGAGAATAAACCACAAGTCGTAAATGATTTATGTGTGAGTGGTCCTATGTGGCATATAGCTTATTGTTTTGGCAGGCTGGAGCTGGGGAAAGTTTGGCACAGCGGCAAGAACCTCATCTGGAAATACATACATGGAACTGCACGCTGAACAGAAGTGAATTTCAATATACAACCCAAAAATTGGAATAAAAAGTGAAACTACCTACATATAGGAGCTCATAGTTCGGAAAACACCTGCCCATTTCAATCCAGCTTTAACCCCCAATTCTCACGCCTTGCCCTGCCAACTCTCAACCACAATTCCATCAGTTCGTTCTCATCAAGTAAGCCCTAAAACCCTGTTCATATGCTGTCCAATATCATAACATCACTCAGCCGCCATTCCACCAGTCGGCGTCACCAACTAAGCCCCGAAGCCTCGTTCACCCACCATCCAATATCATAACATCATCCAAATCACCAGAATACCTATCAAGCACATCAATCAACTCCACCATCACCACCCTACTCCTCCCCTCCCCAAACTCCCCAATCTCCCCTAACAACCTCACCCACAACTCGATCCTCCTCCCCAACCTCCCCCCCCC
>JPKE01001409.1:0-48653 GCA_000750995.1 Pseudogymnoascus sp. VKM F-4520 (FW-2644) | reverse complement strand
CCCCCCCCCCCCATCCACAAACCCAACCCGCCCAAGGAACTCCTCTACATCTCCCCTAAGCTGTTTAGTAGCCCGATTAAACTCCCCAGTAGCTTGCTTCACCTCTAAATCAGCTTGTTTGAGTTGGTCATTAGCTAGGGTAAATTGCTGAGTTGCCTGCCTAACTTCGCTGGAGGCGTGATCGAGGGAGTTGGCGGTTTGGTGGGGTTGGTTTGCGGCTTGTTTGAGGCGGTTGGCGTCGTGTTTGAGGCGGTGTGCAGATTCTTTGAGTTTGGTGTCGGCTTGTTTTAGGTCGTTGGAGGATTGGTCGAGTTTGTTGGAGGATTGGTTGAGTTGAGTGGGGGATTGCTGGAGTTGGTCGGCATTTTGTTTTAGTTGGGAGATGGTTTGGCGGAGGTGGCTGGCGTTGGTGGTGTTGCTGTCACTTGGTTGGTGACATTGTGATGTATTGTCATTGTCATTGTCATGTATTGTGAGCCACCACTTGGACAATGGCTTCAACGGGTTGTAATGATGAGGCGTGAGGGTTGGTGTGTACTGTTGTTATAATGCATGTGGTTGCAGAAGTGAGAGTATCCCTGCACATGCACGTCAAAAACGTGGGAACTATAGAACCGCACGACAGACCTTCAACGCCACAGCGCACAAGGTTCAACTATATCACGGAGAGAGCTTATGTAGAATATGGGTATTGCTTTTGAAGCAGTGGGAGCCATGTCGACAGCTGTGTTGCTTGCATATATGAGGTGCAGTTCAGGCACCACTTGTGTCGCCCACCTGCAATGCAACCCATATGCAATATAACTACTATATAAACCACACACCCCTCCCATCCCAATTGCCACGCATACTGAACAAATATCTTATGACAACAACAAGGAGAATTAATATATCAAGGTGTCACACTTGTGCACAATTTCATCACACTCCAAGTCCATGACTTATACAACCCTTCTGTGCATAATTAAAAGTCTGACCACAGCGCTATAAAATTATGCCTCGCTCATTGGGGTAGCGCACAGCCACTCGGAGTTCTGAGCCACTCGTGAGGTGCCGTGTCAACCTTACGAGCGGCCACCACGGCAATACCAGGATATAACCGCAGCGACCTCGGGTGAACCAGTCACGCCAAGTCACGCCAAGTCACGCCAGCAGCAAAGCAAGCAGGCTTTGTGAGGGCTGCGCCGCATTTGACGGGCCCAGTATTTTGGTGGACTTTCCTCATCCTTCACACGGCAAACACAGCAAAATACATGGTTAGGCGAAATGACGGGGCATCGGGTAAGGTTGGTGGCTTGAGATCGACGAGGCTGAAGCTGTCAGTGGTTCAATCAGCGTTCAATCAGGAGGCAGGGAAACCTGATACGGTGGACCAAAATAGAAATATTAGTGTGGTGAAGGAAGCTCAGCCTCGCTTGGCACCAGTGGTGAATAGTGATTGTGAGTGATGGGGACTGATGGGGACTGATGGGGACTAGGGGTAGCTGTCTAGTTGCTATCTAGCACATGTTTAGTTGCCGCTAGCTGTCATTTAGCTGTGCCTAACCCCCAAATTGCCCATTTAACCCCACCCATACCCCTGTCAATCGCCCAGTCGCGCATCAACTGTCAAATAAGCCCGGGGTGTTAGCTGGCCGACGGCCCACACCGATTCCCACTAGCACCCACTCTAGGCCCCCTGAGCCTCCTTCAGCCCAAAAACACTTGGAAGGCCTCCACGCCCTTAAAACTTTCGCGTCCCGTCCTCTTCCCTCCTTCAAACACGCTCTCAAGCAAATTCCGACAAAAACAACTTCACCACGGAATCGTCGTCGACATCACCAACCAAACGCCTGCCAATAATACCTAATACCGAGTCGCAGCAGCAATGGCACCAAGGAGAGGAGGAAGCTACAGCAGCGGGAGTTCGTCCTGCTATTACTGCAATGTACCTATGACTCTAGGTGGACACAGCTGGCTGGTAAGGATACAGAAAATAAGCCTTCCGTTTCGAGAGTTAGCTAACAGACAAACCAGTCCCCGAGAACTAACGCGTTGTTTGCCTTGAGTATCATACTTTTGCTCGTCCTTGTGGCGTGCATGATTCTCACGAGGCGCTTCAAATGGATCCGCGAGAGAGGAACCGACAAGTTACGAAACAGCGGATACCTCACCGCCGCGGTCTTCATGTTCTGGTAAGAGAGAGACCTTGCATTGCAATGCTCCTTGAAATTCAACTGACTGACTTGCCAACCCAGCAACTACTTGTTGCAGGTTGTTTTCACGGCCCTGGGAGAATCCTATGTCGAGGTAACTTACATGATATACATTGGCTTCATCTTCGAATATATATTTTCTCGAGTTGCCGATGTTTTAATCGTGGCAATCATCGCGCGTACCATCACGGAAGACGTGGGTGCACTATCTCAAAAGATAGCTAACTGGGCCGTTGGATTCCTGTGGCTAATCACCATAATACTCCTTGGCTTTGACATTGCGAGTTACGCTGAATACATGGCCATCGGAGGCCCCGAATATATCGCATATGGGGGCCGCCTATATACAGCCATAATCCTGTCGTCATATCTTTTCGCATTTACCCTCTATCTCAGCGCCCTCGCCATTTTCGCCGTATTGAAGCGGAGATCCATGGTATGCTTTAACCCCTCCCTATCTGACAAAAGACAAACCCCATATCTAACACAACCTTAGGGAACCCTCCTCATGGTCGTCATCGTGATACCTTCCCTCTTCATCAAAACTCTCCTTGAACTCGTCACACAAGCCGTCTTCAACTTTACCAACACCAGACGCATCTCGATAACCAGTTACAACCTCCTCTACGCCAGCTACGTCATTTCGATCCTCGCCACCATGGCCATCTTCCTCACCGTCGCCCTTATCGGCGGCCTCCGCCAACGCCACTCCGACGCCAGCGGCATCACTCAAGAGCAGAAATTCGCCCAACCCGGCCCCAGCTACGTCGCCGTCGGCCCCTACGCACCACCCCCCGCCCCCTACAACGCCCACGGCACCCAAATCCCCGACGGCCAATACGTGCAGCAGGCCCCATTCGGCACTTCCCCCCAACAATTCCAATACGCGCTGCCGCAGTACGGCCAGGCTGGCCAGCAGCAGTACGCCCAGTACCCCGCCCCGGGCCAGTTCGCGCCCCAACAGCACACGGAGATGTCGAACACTCCCGCGGCTGGGGTAGCAAGGACCGTCTCGCCAGTGCAGTATGCCGCACCGGTTGCGGTGTCACCCGCGCCGTATGGGGCCCCGTCGTCGTCGTCGGTGTCGCCGCCGCCGCAGCATGACCCGTATCAGGCGCATATTTCGCAGCAGCCGCATCATTGAGGGGGAATAAAAGGATGTGAGGGGAGGGGAACTGGTTGTAGAGATATGATTTGGAGTTATACCCGGTTTTGGCGCGATGGATGGCGGTGTGTTTTTGGCCTGCCTGATTAGGAGGGGTTGATAATGACTAGTTTTTACTATAGTAATGTATATAGAATTACATTTTAGAACATTATTGTTTATTTGAGTATATGGCAATATGTTTCCCAATGAGCCCTTTTCAAAAGGTACCGTGAACTCGTAAATACCCGGTAGGATGGCGCTGTGCATGGTTGTGGGGTCCATGTTACATGTGACGGCGTTACCTTGCATTATCACAGTCCACAATATGCGGAGTGCCAACTGCCTGAATTGAAAGTTTGTTTCAACGTCTCCTGCAGCCTCTTTTCACTCCCACAAACACCCATATTATTACTTCTACAGGTACCAGTGTAACCGAGTTCCGCTTACTTGGCCTGCATCTCTCATTACTCTGCCCCTCTCCCATCGCTTCGAGATATTAATATCAATATCAGTGTTGCCCAGGACGCTTATCAACACCACATCCCAATGGCACCTCCACCGCTCCCCGAAGAACTGCTGATCCGGATATGCTCGTACCTATGCTTCCACTGCCAGAACCCCGACGACTTCCCAAACCCAGACGAGCCATGCGTCCGCGAAAGCAAAACCACCCTAGCCCGCCTCTGCCGCGTCTCAAAGCGTATGCTCGCCGTCGGCCAGCCAATCCTCTACCACTACTACGCAACCGGAAACATCTTAGGTCCCATCCAACCCATGATATCCGACTACCCCACCGCCGACGACAAGCTCCCCGCCTTTCTCTGCACCCTAATCCGCCACCCCTTCCTCGCAATCCACATCCGCTCCCTCCAACTCCAAGAGATGCAAAGCACCCACCTGCCCGCCTTTGCGCCCGAGCTCCTCCCCCTCTTAAACAGCGCCAGCCGAACCCACGGCGTCAGACCCCCCACCTCCCTACAATGGGTCATCGACCCCTCCCTCCCGCGCCCCAAGGACGCCAACGAAAAGAAAACCCGCGTCACCATCCACCTCTGGCTCCGCGAACTCGCCATCATACTCACCCCCCACACCGAAAAGCTGATGTACGGCCACAAACCCTTTTCACCGCCCACGCACATCGAGTCCGCGGATCGAGTCCTGCCGGCGCTCACGTCCCTCACGTGCCGCAGCAGCGGGAAGATGTTTAGCCCCAACATGACGCAGCTGCTGCTCAGGAGGGCGCCGAACTTGGTATCGCTGCACGTGATTGACATTCTGGGCACTTATGGCGATGGGGTAGCGGATAATGTGCCTCCGGCATTGCCACAGGTACGGAGGCTGGTGGCGGAGGGGCTTAGGATGGACACATTTAAGATGATGATAAGGTGGTGTGAGGGGGTGAGGGATGTGGAGTATTATTACCACACCACTTTCTATGGGGTGGAGATGTTGGGTGCTTTGTCGCCGATTAGGGGGGTTCTGAGGAGGTTTTGCTACATGTTCACGTCTGGGAGGCTCGCTTCTTACAATGTTATCGGTGCACCCTATGAGCGCTTGTTGCCGAAGAATCGGTTCCAGACCATAGAATCGCTGCAGGGGTTTTGCCAGCTGGAAGAGTTGGTGATAGACCAGTGGGCATTCTATTCCGATGAGTACGGTTATGGGGATACGAAGAGGCTCATTACGCTATTACCGGCGTCGATTCAAAGTGTGCATTTCAGATATGTTTATAAAAGCATGCAGGCCGAACTACTCCAGCTTGCACTTGCGGTACCGGATAGCTTTCCAAAGTTACGGCGCCTGAGGGTTGATATAGCGGAGAATTGCCGGCCGGAGCGGCGGCAGGGACTGGAGCAGATGCGCTCCGTTGGGGCTGACTTTGCAGATGTGGGCGTGCAGGTGGAATGGGGAGTGGACAGGAGCTACTCGCGTGCCAGCATTGTGATCCCGGAAGGCATAGTGTCCCCGGTGTCGGCCCCCGTTGTCAGCCCCCCTACCGACACCTCCTCGCCCATGGAGGCAGAAAACCCAAACACCCGACGTGGATGGCGCGGAGTGACACCGAGATTTCGTAAAGGAATTTCATCTTTCCGTTCTAACTATCTACCAGGCTGAGGCACTGCTATTTCATTCCGGCCTCTTCTATAGAATTAAACCATAGCTGCCTACCCCGAGAGCGGCCTGCGTCCATAGACGGTGTAACTACCACTGTTAGCACTTCTCTTTATAGCCAAAAAAGCATCGCGAAACTCACTAAGGCCAATAAGCGTGGATCCGACGATCGCGAATCTCCTTCCTAACGCCCACCAAGAACACCGAGACCTCCTCCGCCGTCCACCCCAGCGCCTTCTGGAAAACCCGCATCGTCATGCCCTCTAGGTTGCTCAGCAGGTTCTCCATCTCCCACGCCCCGAGGACCTTCATCCGCGGGTCCTTGGGCCACGTGTTGCACGGCAGCTTGACCACCTTAACCGTCACGTCCTCGAAACCGCGGTCCTCGAACCAGCCTTTCCAGCGCAGCGGGTCATCGAGCGGCGTTCCGAACTTCTTTGCCGAGATGGTTAGGTTGTCGGCGAATTTCTTGAAGCTGCCGTCGAGGGGGAGGGTGTTGTCGTCGGAGCCGATGCACCCTGTTACCGACTGGAACTCGACGTATCCGCCGGGTTTCACGTGACTGTGGAGGTTAGTTGTTTGTATGGAGCGGTGCGCTGGGGGGGGGGAACTGACGTGTAGCACTGGTCGATCACCTTGGGGAAGTCGCGGATGGCGAGGAGAGGGTCGCGGCAAAAGATGAAATCGAAGCTGCTCTCTTTCCACATCCAGGGGCGCTCCATGTCGTCAAGCTCGAAGCGACAGTTTGGGGGGACCCTGGGATTTGTCAGGCTCCAGCTGGGATTGGAATGAGGGTTATTGGAATTACCAATCAGGTTGTGTGGGTGCAATGTCCACGCCGATGACCTGTAGAAGTTAGGATGGTACCACATGCCAGCGACAGGGAAACAAACCTCAGCTGATGGATACTCGTCGGCCATGTCTATGCACCAGATTCCTAGAACGAGACAGATTAGGACGGGCCATGTGCACGCGATGAGCCCCCTTACCTGTGCCGCACCCGAGATCCAAAATCTTCTGAGGGTTGCTGCCGATCGGGGCGAGGAAGCGCTTCTTATCAAGCAGCGCATAGTACTTTGCGTGGCACATGTCGATGCGGTCCAGCTCCGCCTCGTCCATGGGGAGGCCATATTCTGTCGCAATGTCAGACCTCATACTTGGAGAAGCGATATCACGGGGATGCTTACCTTCTTTCCCGTAGACAGCGTAGGTCCTGCCGCCCTCTCCTATCTCGCCTCGCAGGATAGACGAGGTGATGGACGTATACGAACTACCGCCCACGCTTGCCACATCATTTGCCTGTGGGATCCCGTGTCAGTTTTCGTAGCCCGCATCTCAGTCATGGTGCAACAGAGAGCCTACCTCGTCTTCAAAGTCATCATATGCTGTCTGCTAGAAATGTCAGCATCGCCGTGCCATTAAACCCTCCCCACTCCATCCGGGACGCTGCCGTGGCTAGCATGCGGGGCAACCCTTCCAAATAAGAAGCGCGAAATCAAGGCTACACCACCTCTCGTGCGACAAAAGAAATGGGGTTGTACGATGCGGGTCTTGGCACTCCACTCCTCCCGCGGGCCTCCTTACCTCATCGGCCTGGATATGATCTTCCTCCACTACCGGCTGTGCCACGTTCGTTTCGCTCATAGTAGGCAGAAACAAAAATACGGGACGAAAGCCTGAGTTTTTGGCACTGGTGCGATGTCAGACGTGAAGTGGCGTAGGGGGAAAGAAGTAGTTGAAGAACAAAATCAGTTAAGACAAGATGGCGGTGGGGTAATGAATGTAGACCACCCTTGCCAGGCTTTGGCCGCTGCAGACACACGAATTGCGTTCCTTTGAAGCCGGGCCGACGCGCAATTTTGGGGTTATCCGCGCCCTAGCTTCGTTGGCCCTGCGCGGAATGCAACATAAATCCATGCAAGACTGTTGAAGCTCTGTAGGGTGTGGTAATACGATGGTTGTGGTGGCACTCACTGGCCTGAACCCTTGGCAGGACCCTGGCTGGCGGGGACATGTTAGGAGTTCATGCGCCTGGTACGCAGGGATGCGGGTGGCTTGACACGCGGGCTGATGGGGACAACGTTGGGAGTCGAGGCTAATGGAACGGCGGGTTCCTTCCGGTTCGTTGACCACGAAGCAGAGATCCTAAATGCTCAGGCGAAACTGCAGAAGCGTGAAAGTCCGTCAACGGAATAGGCTTAAAGGGTGCAACTGCTATACCGTAACCTGGCAAGGGCGATACGGGCAAGTGCTTCATGTTGGCGCTTTTACACCAATTTGTCAAGCGATTTAGTCGGACATGGACACCTCTCACCAGGCTCCCTTGCCTTGGCCGCGGGGGTATCGGGGAGCTCGAGGGTTGACAAAGAGGGGCATCGAGAGTATGCTTCCAAAGCACACAACCAAGCCCCGCACAACCGACCCCCACTGACTCTCCTTCCTCTTCCTAAATAGCCTGCTTAAAGCCGAAACTCGCCACATCAGCAAAAGCAAGTGCCGCCTCCTCCATCTCCACCCCAAAACACCGTGTCGGTAATCCAACAAAGACCCTGCGTTCATAAAATTCCGTTATCAATGGCGTCCAACGACGTCAGTGCTGCGATTGCGGCGACCTAGACGCTCCTCGCATCTCTCAAGGCCTATGATGGGACGTCCAGCTCGCATCTCACGCTCCTGAACCAGACGGACAGGGTGCGCGCCGAGCTCGAGCAGCCATACGATGTCGTTACCAGGATGTTTGAGAACCTCACGGTGTGCGGAGCTCTGAACATGCTCATCCGTATCGGCGCGATGCACAAGCTGCCGAGCGATGGGACGTCGATCAAGGCGGCGGATCTCGCGACGGCGGTCAACATTGATGTGACGGCTATCCACCGCGCGATGCGTGTCATTCTCGTGCAGGGCATTGCCACCGAGACAGGGCCGGATGAGTATACGCATAACCAGCTGTCTCTGGCACTTCTGCCGGAGGCAGCCGGTTCGTTCTTCCTTCTGTGCATGGATCTGAGCAAGACGATGGGAACCCTGCCAGAGTACTTCAAGACCCACGCACCGGAAGACCTATACGATCTCACGAAATCGCCGTTTGCGTTCTCGGTGGGCAAGGAGGGGCGCTCGTACTACGATGTGCTGAATGACGATGTGGACCAGCGTAATATCTGGAACGCGGCATTGCAGTTAGCTGAGAAGAACATGCCTGTGCGCGGCATGTTCCCTTTCGAGTCGCTGAAGGAGCAGGTTGAGAGGGAGCCCGAGAGGGCGTTCGTCGTCGATATTGGCGGTGGGAGGGGTCAATCGCTTCTGGCTATCCAGAAGGACTGCCCTGGCGGGTTCGGGGGGAAGCTGATCCTGCAGGACCTGCCGATTGTCATTGAGTCGCTAAAGCCCGAGGAGATCCCTAATATTGAAGCGACGGTTCACGACCTATTCACACCACAGCCTGTCAAGAGTAAGTCCTATCTTTGAACCTGACTGTCACGGAGTACTAACTTAACTCTAGATGCACACGTTTACTTCTTCCGCCGTCTGCTCCACGATTTCTACAACCCCGTCTGCGTCGAGATCCTCAAGCAGACCGTGTCCGCCATGGGCCCCGACTCGCGCCTCATCGTATGCGATATGTTGGTGCCCAGCCGCGTGACTGTCGGAGTCCCAATGCAGCTTTATTGGCTTGACTTGAGCCTCATGCTCATCAGCGGGAAGGAGAAGACGATCGAGGAGTTCCATGAGATCTTCGATGCCGCCGGCCTCGAGCTCGTGAAGGTGTATCCGTCGAACGTAGGAGAGACAGTTATGCTGGAGACTCGCCTGAAGAGGACTGAATAAGGAGAAGGGGGAGGTAGGGATACCATTGGAGGACTTCTCATATTTTGCCGTTCTTTGCTAGCTGGTAGGTGCAGTACAATCGCGAAATGGGAGGCCTCTCGTCAATTTGGTCTGCATTGATTTTAGCTTGATTTAGCTTGATTTAGAGTTAGAACAACTACACGTATCCATCGCGTTATGGACACAATATGAATATCTATGATAACGATATAATGTGGCCATTTTCCGAGTCATTCTCGAGTTGTATATTCCAAATGGCGCCCTCTCGACCCCGCGGCACTTGGGCGGGGTACTAAATGACGTCGGCTGCAGGCGAGACATAAATTCACCCGCATGGTGCAACCACATCACAAATCCCAACGCAAGGTGTGTAACACCGCATAATGCACACTATGAAGCGTTGAAACGTGCCATAATGCAGAGAGGTATATATTAACCAACACGCATTGTCAGTACAACTCGCTATTGGACCGTACGCTCAAAACCGTTAGGTGTATGTACCTGATAACTAAACCTACAGTGACATCTGCTGGCATATCTCACGTCTGCGATAATCTCCGGAGGTGGTGATACGTTGACTGGGGATCACGTGAAGTTAAAAAGGATGGAAGTCTTGGGATCGGTGTCTGGAGCGTGATCAAGGCTCTATCACGATGGAGCGTCATCGGCGATATTGAGCCCTGTCGTCGTGGCCATCTCCCCACGAACAAGATTGGCAGACGTCCAGTACGCCATAGATGCTACGGCTGGACCCTCTCGCATGGGGATACCCAACCATGGCCGTTTGCTCTGCGGGCTGCACCCTCGATCTTGCCATGGCAAAGCTTGTTTGGACCGCGAGTGGCCGTGGAAGGTACGACTGGTGGATTAGGGTTGTCTTCGCTCGATGGGCAGGAGCGGCACTGCCTCTTGATTCAAAACATCGCCGGCTTGGTTATATAAGTAAGTGCACTGGATCTCAAGCTGCTCTCTATCTCTATCTCTCTCTATCTTTCTCTCTCAAATCACATCTCGTATCTCATATTTCCTATCCCATATCTACTATCGTTTGACAAGAACTGTATTCATTACCGCCCCTATATACCATTCTTTCAAATATCATCATTACCACAGCCCAACATGTCTACCGACAGCTACTCCAAGATCAGGGTGGTCCCCAACATGAACTACCAGCGCTCAGGCCCCAAATCCTATGTCTATCTTCTTCAGAAATGGGGCTTCCAACCCACCCTCCCTGGCCCATATGTCCACGTCGACAAGGTTGTTCGACAACAATTCGGTTTTGGCTTCCTGAAGAAGGTTCTTGGGAAGACCCGCACCGATAGTGTCTTGGCCAAGAAGGAGGGGCCAGAGGGGGCTACCACAAGAGAACCCCGCGAAGTCCCGACGCAAGATATACAGTATGACTCCATATATCTCTCCGAGGTTTACATTGGGACGCCTCCCCAGAAGCTGTTGCTTGATTTCGACACCGGTTCTGCTGATACTTGGGTAAGATATTCGACCACCCATATGAAGTTCATGCTCATACTGGCTAGGTCTGGTCCACCGAACTCCCCTCCGCTATCCAGAAAACCGCCGGACACTCCGTCTTCGACCCCAAAAAATCTTCCACATTCAAGCCTCAGAAGAACTCGACTTGGAAGATCTCATATGGCGACAAGTCTTCTGCGTCTGGGGTTGTTGGCACCGATAATGTGACGATGGGCGGACTGACCGTTAAAAACCAAGGTGTCCAGCTCGCGAATAGAATGTCGAGCGAGTTTGTCAGGACTACCGGCGACGGCCTTCTCGGTCTTGCATGGGGCCACATTAACACTGTCACTCCGAGACAAGTTGCCACGCCTGTCGCGAACATGATTGCACAGGCGAATATTTCAAAGTCTGCCGAGCTCTTCACGGCATACCTTGGCAGTTGGCGTGATGCAAACGACGAGGACCATGGCGAAAGCTTTTACACTTTTGGGTACATCGACGAAGAAACAGTCAAGAAGTCCGGCGAGGAGATCTACTGGACCCCTATTGATAATTCGCAGGGCTTCTGGATGTTCGACTCTCCCTCTGCGACTGTGAATGGCAGGACTGTTCAGCAGAGTGGCAACACGGCCATTGCCGACACGGGAACTACCCTTTGCTCTGGTCTCTGATGAAACGTGCAGGGCTATCTACGATGCTATCCCCGGCTCGTCGTACGACTACTTTAACCAGGGTTACGTGTACCCCGCTGACACAACGGAGAAGCAACTCCCCATCGTCACCCTCGCCGTCGGTGGCAAGCAGTTCGCGATCCAGAAGGAGGATCTCGGGTTTGCTGATGCCGGGAATGGGATGATATACGGCGGAATCCAGTCTCGGGGGACGATGCCGTTTGATATTCTCGGGGACACGTTCCTGAAGGGGATGTATGCTGTAAGTTTGCCCATACTCGCTATCTTGTGGTTCTACCAAGGGTTTGAGTGTGGAATGGTTGCTAACGGGAAGGCAGATCTTCGACCAGGGGAACAAGCGCTTTGGGGCTGTGAAGAGGATTGATACTACTACAAACTTGGCGATCCCGACTTTCTAAATTCGTTTAGGAGAGCGGTGATGATTCGATGATTTCTGACAAGAGATTGTAATGGCTACCAGTTTGAAGCTCTACAAGCCAGGCTTTTGTATCAATGAGAATGTAACATTATTGGATTTATATGTTGCTCCTGTTGGTGAATGTGAGACCTATGGATTCTCTATAGAATATTTTCCGTGACGTTCCAATCGCGCTATAAAAACCACCTTTAGGCAACCACACACCAGATAAAGCAAACTGAGAAGCACAAGATATGTACACTGGAGTTTCGGCGAGTTTGCCTCAGATCGGTCGAGCAACTAGGCTGAAGAGTGAATAAGGCGTAGCTGTAGAGTATAGTATGTACGAAGTAGGTAAGAAAATAATAACGGTGAGGAGATGGCGGTAGTGAGAATAAGAGCGTGATGAGAAAAGGATGGAGGTGAGAATAGAATGGCGGTGAGAAACAGTGGTGAGAAAGAAGCAGAAGTAAGAAGCGTGACATTAATGAGGGATAAATCAGAGCTCATCCCTGTGGTGCGCACGTCTTGATGAACACTGCCGTCAAGGATCAAGGCTTGAAGCCCAGACAGCTTCAGCAGGTTCACTATCAATCTTCTCAAGGGTGTTAGTGCGATATTTGTACACTTAACCCCCTCGGCGCTACGGGACTTCATTTACCTGGACGACAACTCCACGCACGCACACATCATGGCTATGGCGGATATACCGCTCGATGTCACGCTCTAGAAACTGGGAATAACCTGGCAAGGAATTCATCGTGGCGGCAAGATCGGGGGTTGTAAATGCGGTTAGTCGCTCTCCTTTCTTCGATAGACCGTTAATTTCTCGCACCTGTAGTGTAGATGGGCAGATGCAACGGAAGATGCAAATTCAGGAGACATGGAATCGGAGCTGATAGACATAACTTCTTCGGATGCAGATTCGGAATGAGCGGCGACAGTTCGTTTTCTACGGATAGTTGAGCTTAAGTACAACGACTTGGGAGACGATATTCATTCCACAAGCAATTATATGTGGGAAACTGCGTGCATTTATACTAATATTTGATATACTGGGATGCAGGTAGTGATAGAAAGAGCAGTATACAGTGGCGGAGAACCAGTGTGCAGTATTGGCTGGCTACACGCCCACATAACTTCAGGCAGACACAACCATCAAAAGACAAACCTCACTATCAAATCCTCACAAGCCAGCCCAAAAATCCAAACTCTCCAACCACGATCAAAGCCTCAACACGCCTCACTATATCTGCTGCCAACAATGACGCCGCCACCTGCCCCACACCCAACCGCCTCCGCCTGGAAAATCATCCCCCACTTCCCATCCCGTTCCATCCCCGCCACGATCGCCTTCTACACCACCATCCTTGGCTTCACTCTTGGCGGAACGTACGTCCACGATGACCACCCCCTTGCAGGGGCGGGGGATCCAACGTTTGCGTCGCTGTTTGCAGGGGACAAGGCTGCAGCGAATATTTATTTCTTCTTGACGGTGGAGGGGCAGGATCGGGATAGAGTGATGGGGGAAGGGAGGGCGATGATAGCGCTGAAGGAGGGGGAGGTGGATGTGTTGTATGAGAAGCTGAAGAGGCTTGAGGAGGAGAGGGCGAGAGAGGGCAAGGAAGGGGAAGGCGCGGAAGGAGGAGAGTGGGGGATTGTGGATGAGATTGGGGATAGGCCATGGGGGTATAGGGACTTTTCGGTCAGGGATGGGGATGGAAATCAGCTGAGCTTCTTCAGCTTTCTAGAGAATGGGGAGGATGAGGAGGAAGAGGAGAAGACGACAGTGGATGCGTAAGCTCATATACCTAGTTAGCTTCTTCGGGGTTTGGATTACGACCTCTGTTATTATTCTTCGAGATGAACCATGCTTATAACGAAGTACTCGTGCGGCTCAAGAGCCTTCGTCCCGCAATAGGAACTGCGTTGAGCAGCCAATCGAAGTTCTGGATTTTATTTGTAAACTGCATAATCACTAGCAACCTGGTCATTGGTACCTAGAGGCCCTACAAACACTTTTGGCCAGTATTGGTGCTGGTCGCATTTAGAAAATGACGGTCCTAATCTCGTTTCCTATAAATAAAGTGTGTCGGCCAAGAATGTGGGGAAGATGAAGGGAAGAGCTAAATAAGCGGGTACCTGGAGCTTGAGAGCATGCTCTAAGTGGATAGCTGGTTATGATATTCAGGGAAACTGCAACTAGGGTGGTTGAAGGAGTACGCAGGATTCGCAGGATTCACAGGATTCACAGGATTTGCGCCGCCTCTACCGGCATCCAGATATCATAAAAGCTTGGCCACAGCCTCTTACGTATATTTCCAGGACATCAATCGAACTTCTGCTAATTCCCAAGGAATTAATTGGCTCTAGCAACTGTCAAGATGGTTCTCCTCGGGCTCTCCCTGGTTTCCGCCAGCTTGGCCCTAGCCAATGCCGCCTCTCTCACCCAGGTGACGGATTTCGGGTACAATCCCACGAATGCGGAAATGTACATCTATGTGCCAGATAAGCTCCCCGAGAACCCAGCTGTCATCCTTGGCATGCACTATTGTGGCGGCACAGGCCCAGAATTCTATAACGACACAAGATGGGCGAGCATCGCCGACACGAAGGGCTTCGTCGTTGTCTATCCCAACACCCCCAACGTTAAAGACAAGTGCTGGGATGTAGCATCCAAGCAAACTCTCACCCACGACGGTGGTGGCGACTCTCAGTCCATCGCAAACATGGTAAAGTACACCATTACCAAGTACAACGCCGACAAGTCCAAAGTTTTTATGACCGGCAGATCATCAGGGTCAATGATGACCAACGTTATGGCGGCCACATATCCCGATCTATTCGCCGCCGGGTCTGCATACGCTGGTGTCTCCGCAGGATGTGCCGCAAGCCCAGAGGTGGACTACTGGAACGCCGATTGTGCTCAAGGAAAGATCATCAAGACCGGAGCTGAGTGGGCTGCAATTGCCCATGACATGTATCCCGGCTACACCGGACCCTACCCAAGAATGCAATTCTGGCACGGGACTGTCGACGGTATCCTCAACTACCAGAATTTACATGAAGAGGTAAAACAGTGGACGACAGTGTGGGGTGTTGCTGATGTGCAACCGGTGACAACGACCGATTCGCCCGAAACTGGATATACGAGGGTGAATTATGGTGATAAAGTAGAGAGCGTTAGCGCTGATAATATTAACCATGATATACCGGTCCATGAGGAGGAGTCACTGAAGTGGTTCGGGATCTGAGCTGGGAGGCATGTGGTTCCCGCTTAAAAGTCTGAATGGGCTCTCCATATATAGAATTGATAGCTGTACTAATACCAATCAAATATCTCTTCTTAGATTGGTTTGTGGGTAATTTACTTATCAAAATGGCGTTTGAGTGATCGAGAGCCGTCATTATATCTACAGTGACAATAAACACCCATGGAAGCGGTGTGATCCAGGGGCAATTGCTGACGGGAACTAACCACTAGTGCCAATCATCAAGCCTGTAGCCTGATACGTTGTATAAATCGCAACCGAGGCAAACCGAAAACATACCCCACCATCAAATCGTCGGCTCCTTTGGTGGTAGTAGCACGTGTCAGCCAGTCTGGAATATCAGGGCAAGATTGGAGAATAGCTTCTTTCAAACTTTTCAAACGGTTTAGACCTCACTATTATTATCATGTCGTTTAATATCTCCGCCTCAATCCCGGTACTTCCTCCGTCCGCGGCCGTGTATCTCCTCTTGGTATCGCTTCCTTTGCTGGTAATCTCCGAAACAACATCCTCCCTTGCTGGCCATGCCGTTTTCAAGATCATCTGTTCTACGGCATTTGCCAGTGGGCCACTGTTATTAAAAGAATGGTCGCCCTACGACACTCTTATAATATATGGCCTCGTTCTATCTTTCATCGGCGACATATGCTTAATTCCCTCTGGAGGTGAATACTACGACTCCAGTTCCAAATCGATAGAGGCCTCCAAGAGTGCCAGGAAAGGCGCCACCTCGCGTGACGCACCAAAAGAAGTAGAAATATCTACTTCATTTAAGCTTGGCATCCTTGCATTTGCAGGCGCGCATATAGCCTATATCCTTGCCTTCCTTCGCAATGCCGACGAAGTTTCCCAGTCAACGCTAGTATTCACATTCGCGGCATCAATGGCGGCCGGGAAATGGCTCGGCGCCATCTATCCAGGGCCAACATCCACGCAATGGAGCAACGTCCTCAACCTCTCCATTGCTGGCGAGATGCGGCCCTTGGTTTCTGTGTATGCAACTATCATCAGCTCGATGCTGGCAGTAGCGGCCGCTACTGCCGCTCCAGCTTCCTCTAACTGGCCGCGCCAACGACTTCTAGGAGCCATCATGTTTGTCCTCAGCGACCTCTTCGTTGCGGCGGACGCGTTTGGGGATTCGGGAATAGCAAGGGGCGTCAAGAAGGCGACTATTAGACGGAATTCCGTCATAAAAATCGCTGTGGGGTGGGGACTTTATTTTTGGGCACAGATGATTTTGGCTGGGACGCTTTACGTATAAGTCAGAGGTTTCCGCAGCACTTACGAGAGATTTATTATCTTTGTTGATTTGGCTGCAATATGCTATGAAGCCGGAATACTTGGGTTGGCGTTATACCATCGAGTCAGTGGTGCTCCCTGTTACCTTCTCATAGTTATTTTCTGCAGCGGCTCTCATTTGGGCTCGCGGCGCCCTCCTCCCAGTCATAAGCTCAAACTGTGCAAATCCTTGCGCTGGTATGAACTCTAAACCATCGACCATGACCCAAGCTCGCCCCGTTTTCTGACGAAAGCGTCGTATCTGCTGTACAAGAGGCGTATTTAGTGGCTTATATGCCAACTATCAAATATATCTGTTAGTATCTAGCCTATTGAATAGAAAGGAGATTGAATGAGCCTCGAACGATAAATTAGCATACCTCAAGTGCTACTCCTCCTGACGGGCTCCCTAGCCACTGCTCTGGAACCTCGAAGTCTGCCGGACTATGGATCTCTACCTCATGGGCAGGCACACACGACACCAAGAAAGTGGGCTGCTGGTACTCGACTGGCCAAGGGTCGTTTCTTGATCGCAAAACAGTAACTACCCTTCCATTCGCCGATAAGGCTCCAGCCCACGAGTTGAAGTGGTCCGCGACCGTTTCCGCATTCTTGAGCGTTCGGTTATAAATAAATATATTCCGACATCCTAGCAAGATCATAGCATATATTGAAGCTCGTGCCATCCCTCCCGCACCTATAACAAGTCCGGTTGTCTTTGACGGTTGCACGACGTTTCTCGGAGTGGCGTTCCGTCGAAGACATGCCAATATCCCTAGAAAATCAGTGTTGTCGGCGAACCAAGCGCACACAGGACCAGCGTGGCCCCGTCTGTTGGCTTGGTTGAGCAAAAAGTCCGCGGACCCATCTGGAAGAGCCCGCAACGCTGTAATTGTGTTAGAGGCACCTATTGCTTTTGCGTGGCGGCTGTGTGCTACGCAGCGCGACATGATTTCGACTTTGAAGGGCTGGCTAATCCCGGCGCCACCAAACCGGGGGTCCTGTGATATTGCTGCTAGCTCGTCGAGTGATGAACCAGTGTACCTATAGTACTGTCCCTTCATTCCAAGGTGTGCATAAGCGGTCTCATGCATCATTGGCGACAGGGAGTAGTTGACGTGTACGCCAAAAGTAACAAATTTCAAGCCATCAAGAACACCCGTTTCATATAGATTCTCCATGGCTTCCTGTGCAGTAATCAAAAAGTTCTCGGGTCGGCTGTCTTTTTGTCTGATCGCAGGGTGAGTAACAGGGCTAAATATTGTGTTTGCAATCACAGAGGCTTTCCCTAATGGCCCAAGATTATATGCAATAAGTTTCGGTGGACGAGTCGAAATTGTTGCAACTCTACTCGAAAAAGCTCGCACGTCGGTATTATCCTCATCTGTAAGCGCCATTCGTAATAATCGGACTATATGGCAATCAAATTGCTTTGCCCTTTCAAATTTCGAGATCCACATTTGATCCTGCCAGCTGACAGCCTTCTTGTCGATGAATTGCCCGATAATCTTCGTTTCCCCTCGAACATGTACGATCTCCCTAATCGTTTTATCCTCTAACCACAGCGGGATGACAAGATATTCCACTCCCAGTCGTATGGCATGATAAAGTAGTGATATAATAGCGCCGACATCGTTTGATAACACTTCATCGATGTGGAAGATAATGGGAATCCCAAGAGTTCTCCTAATCCGAGCAACTTCCTTGCTAACTATGGTCATAACATTAGGGGTTAACATGTCGACTTGAAGCTCTATAGCATCTCCGCCAGAGTCCAGCTGGGGTAAGTCAATAGCTCCGTTGGTAAGGTCAGATAAACTGAGAGGAATCGCATAGGTGTACGGCCTGTTTTCCGGCGGCAATGCGTCAACAGAAAACGGGCTCTCATATGCGTATTGTTTTGCACCGAGGCCAGTAATTTTATCAAGAAACCGCGAGAAATCTTGTTTAGCATCCTTTAATGCAAATGAATAGCTCGGAATCCGTCGATCCTGGGATATCTCCTCTACATGGCATTCACAGTTTGAGTCCTGTAAGTTGTAGTACTCAAAATTAGAACACGACTGGTGCGATTTATCAGCGTGCTCTAAACGCGCAGCCTCAGAGTCTTTCAAGTTGAGGAGAAGGCGTATCCGAGCTGAGTTGCGGAGTATGTGAATAACGGGATGCGTCTCTGCATAATGTCTCAGCGTGTTTTGAGACTCCCTTGCGAGACTAGACATCCCACATTCTATGATACTGCCCGTTTCGTTGTCCTCGAGCATCCTTTGCAGGACTTCCACATTTTGCCGCCCAAACTCTTTGCTGCCATATTTCGAGAGGTAGTCTTTTCTAGATAGGCCGGTGACTTGTTGGAAGTACTGGTCCTCAGTTACCAGTCGTCGTCCAAGATGAGTAGCTCCGATGAATGCAAGTGAGCGTTTGCCAGAGCCTCGCGATCCAACGAGGACGATCGTAGCATTGCAGTCAAAATGGCGAGTAGTTTGGTGGAATTTGAACGCTTCCTCTACTGGCAGTGTGTTGTTTGATTTGCTTCCACGCCGCGGCCAGCTCGGCTTCTGAGACCGGACAACAGACATACCGACTGTCCAATACAATATTATTAAATCCAAGCAATGCTACCTTCGGCTCTGTCGAGATCTCAGCACGTTCTGGCGTTGTGAGCTGAAACATCAAATCGTCGCATTGCGTCGTCGCCGCTATCTGAGGGCTCCTTTCGCATAAATAGTAGTCTTCCAAACGTCGCCGAATGATCGGTGTCGGCTAGGCTTAATGGCGCTGACTGAGTAATATCTTGCCTAATATTTGAACTTCAAGTTTCTACTTCCAAAGAACCATGGTCGTCACAAATCTACTGATGCCACCGAGTGATGTTGGATAAATGGGTGATTAGTCATCCTTCTGGTTGTGGGTAATGCATTTGCCGGGTTCTCCGCATCCCCATCTTCACGGACCAGTTCGTCTGGGCATCGAGGACGACCGGCGACGTGCCTGGATAACGATATTCACATCGCCGAACCCTTGCAAATATCAGCTAACAGCCTGGATCCCAATTGAGATATTAAACAATATTCTCATACGAAATTAGCTTCTAAGCAATGCACCAATATGCGCCGATAATCTAATTCGGTTCAATACGCATCCACGCACCACAGCAGCGTCGCCGAGATTATATCGTTAAATACCGACGAACGAAGGCTACAAATGTGGCAAATTGGCAGGAACGAAACATAATTACTGGGGGCTTTGTTCATGCAGCTTTATTAGGAGTTTCTCGCTCTGCGACAATCGACGCCGGGGGTATCTAGGGCTTAATTCAGATGCGATGCCAAAACTCTACGGGCAAGTATGAGCAAAGCCGTGGAAGATGTGACGGAAGTTGCAGGGCTTCATACTGAGGCCTCGCATGAGCCAGAGGTGCGGGAGAGCCAGTCTAGCATTTCGAAGCCTCCTAAAAAACGAGTATCCCAAGCTTGTAGCCGCTGCAGAAGCCGCAAGGACAAATGCGACGGAAAGAAACCAACGTGTTCGGCGTGTGCTGATGTTGATGAGGCCTGCGTTTATGACTCGGCCACTAAGAAACGTGGGCTGCCCGAAGGATATGTCCGTGGCCTCGAGAAGCTTTGGGGAATCTCGTTACGCAACGCTGATGGCCTCGAATCTACCATTTTAAAGATTATCGAGACGGGTGATACAGATCCTCACTCTTTAGCCAAGATATGGAACGACAAAGAAGGAAATGAAACTCTAGTCGAAACTTGGAGACGGAGTAAAGTTTACCAGGAGCTTGATAGGTTGCTCCCTTTACTCGATCTTTCGGACGATAAACCAGGGAAAAGAAAGCGAACAGATACAGGTCCAGCCCAACGGCTAGAGGAAAATCCAAACCGACCACCTTCTACTCAAGCTCATATTGGACAAGAACAAAATCTTTCGCCGGCCTCCACACTAGGCCATCCAAATGATGCCTTTGCAGCGACCCAGGAAAGTTTTGGAAGCAAAAGTTCTACCATCCCACAAGAAATTAGCATACGAAGCACTCTTCCATTACCCGGGAGGACATGGAATCTCATTGACATATATTTCTCCTATACTCATTGTTGGTTTCCTATTATAGAAAAGCATGAGCTATTAAGACTCTCATATCAGTACTCACATAACGAATCGGCATCTTCACCCCAAAAGTCTGGAGGTTTAGCAGTGCTTTGGGCAGTACTAGCGTATGCGGGTCACCAAAGCAGAGCGATAAACCCATATACAACGACCAACGGCCCAGACAGTGACTGGACGGTAGGCAGGCTATACGAAGAATCCAAAGCGCATATCCCACCAGAAGAAGGAGGTTTTGAGTTGGGGCACGTTCAAGCCCTATTAATACTCACGCTTCTGAACATAGGGCAAGGGCGCTGGAGCGGCGCTTGGATATTAATTGGCAAGGCTGTCCGCATAGCTATTGAGCTCGGCTTTAACCATGCTACAGACAAGAAATGTCTCAATGCACAAGTTTTACTAGGCTGCTTTGTTCTCGACACATTGGTAGCGTTACATCTCGATCGGACCCCACAGCTCCGCGTGTCAGATATTAGACAAATCGGCACCATTGACGAAGATGGATTAGATGAGTGGAATCCATGGATGGATTGTCTTTCTCTAGAGCGTAATTCTGCGGATGGCCGTCGCGGTCCCGCCGCTACTCTGAGCACATTCAATTGCCTTATTCGTCTCACGGCGATCCTCAACAACATCACTCATGATGAGTCTACTGGGACTAGAAGGGCCAATAAGTGCCAAGAACTGATGGACGAATTGGGGTCTTGTGGCGAAATGAATCCCCTACAATCTATGTCGGCGTCTAATACTAGCGATGGAACGAGTCCGCCTTTACAGCCTCATCAATACCACCTTCATGTCGCGCATCTCAGCACAGTATCAGCGGTCTACGCTTATCTGGATGCTTCGGACAATGGAGGACATGCTTCTAATGGTACAAACCACCGGGTATTGGCTGCTTCCGCCTACAAAACAATGTTGCTCATTGTCCGACACTCAGAAGCCTTCGGACTATCAATAGTCCCACCAACTTTCGCTTGTTTTATAAAGGTGACTTTGAGAGGCTTTAACGAAGTCCCACAAAGTGCCCTCAACGATCAACATGTTACTTCCGCCGAATGGCAGGAAAGGATGTTTCATTCGCTCTCCGCAATGTCTACAGTGTGGCCAGCTTTTAAGTCCCTTCAGGCTATACTGAAACCCAACCTTACATCTACTCGAAACCAGTCACAGCCTATACCACCAAGCCATCCAACAATGGATAGGCACATTACGTCCCAAGACCAAATGATTACGCAACTAGCTGCTCATCCCATTGTATCCGACAACCTTTCTGGTTCCAATCTTGATGTCAGGGACAGCGTAAACGGAGTCCATTATAACAGGGCCCTTTCCAACAATGTTCCACAAAGCAGAGATCCTCCGTCTGTAACCTCTACAGATGGCCGATCTTCGTCTTGGAAAGAACCGACGGCCTCTTGGAATCAATTACCCAGCCAGCCCTATGACAAAGTTCTCAACGATGCTAGCTCCGCTGGTACATTCACTTCACACATTGACGGCGACTCAACTTTTAATGAGTTTGCAGCCCTCGATGCCATGGAATGGTGAGCTTTATATCTTCCCCTTTTCTCGTATATTAATAAACTAATTTAGTCTTGTTAGGAATAACAACTGGGACCAAGGCTTGCTCAATTTGGGTTTTACTGAGACAGAAATGATGCGCCAGGACTTCAATAGCTTCTGCCAAGTGCCAGAACCGACGTCGAACGACCTTGTTCAGCAACTTTTAGCAGATGCCGAGGTACCACATCCTCTGCTGGGTGGTATACACGGGATATCAGATCCCAACGTGTTGGAGGCATCCCAAACGTTGCGATCAATGTTCAAGGGCTGGTGAATAATCACACGGGTCATATGAATGGCAGCGCGCCTTGTACTATTATAACGAATACTCTAAGCCACGAAACGCCTCGCTGTTACTCCTACCAGCTGGGGAACTTGTTCTATATATAACCTTCATATATACATATATACACGCCGAAGCTTACAAGCCAACGACGCCGTTCATCTCTTCAGATGGCTTACGCAAAACTCAAGTGCAGCCACGTATCCGTAAGTACCCAGGCCACAAATCACAGCGACTGCTTTATCCGCCAGGAAACTCTTGTGTCTGAACTCCTCCCGGGCGTGCACATTTGTAACGTGGATCTCCACAAATGGAATAGCCACGCCTGATAACGCATCTCTCAGCGCAACGCTGGTATGTGTGAATGCACCTGCATTTATGATAATTGCATCGACCTTGTCGACTCTGGCTTGGTGAATGCGATCTATAAGCAACCCCTCGTGGTTTGATTGGAAGCATGAGATGGAGACTTGTTTTGAAGTTGTGGAGAGGCTCGTGCAATGGGTCTCGAGCCTAGATTCTACATCGGCAAGAGTTTCGGTACCGTAGATGTGAGGCTCCCGGGTTCCAAGGAGGTTGAGGTTGGGACCATTTATGAGAAGGATGGATTGGGCCATTGTGGAAAAGATGAGGACAGTTAAAATAAAGTTCTCTTGGAAGATGAGAAAGTTAGATAATGATTATGATTATCTAGGCAATCGAGATGCCAGACTCCGTTAATTTAGAAATAGACCCTATAACTCTAGTGTTGTGACAAACGTCTTGTACTGTTCACTGGACCCCGCACAACCAAAGGATTACGGTGCTCCGAGCCGGCTAAGAACTTACCCGACTCATTGGCCCCCGACCAGCCGCTCAACCAAAGCTCACGTGCAATTTCCTCCTCCCCAAAGCTTCCTGTCCATAGCTTACCCGTACAGTCTACCTGCTATTCATTTCTTTTCGTAGATATTCCAAATCCAGCCACGTTGATTGAACATGTCACATGGGTCCAATGATACCAAGGCGGAAGTGCCAGGAGCGCTAGGGGAGGCCCAGCTGCTTGAAATCTACGACTTTGCACTTGGCCTTGGGCGACGCGCAGGAAAGATCCTACTCGATGGCGTTGACCAAAGGTGCGGGGAAGAAGAGGGGAGAGGCCAGAATGAAGTGGATAAGATGAATGCGGTGGATATTGTAACACAGACTGATCTTGGTTTGTGACTCTGTTATATATTTTATATGTGTGGCCGCCGACTCGTGAGGCGGCAATTGAACAAGCATAGATTGCTAATGATGAGTGCGATTTCTAGACGTCGAGGCTTTTGTTAAGAATGAGATAACTGCGAGGTACCCGAGTCACAAGTAAGTTCCATCATGTTCCGCCCACTTTTCATAACTAATACCCTGCAGATTCATCGGCGAGGAAACGTATAGCACGGGCAACTCTAAGGAATACCTCGTCACCGACTCACCAACGTGGGTCGTCGACCCCCTCGATGGAACCGTGAATTACACCCACTTATTCCCAATGTTCTGTGTGTCTATTGCCTTCTGCATATCGGGCGTTCCAGTTATTGGCATAATATATGCCCCCATACTCGATGTAACCTACTCTGCTCTCACCGGGCACGGTGCCTGGCTCAACGATTCCACTCCCTCGTCGCCAGCGCCCAGTCATAAAAGAAGACAGCAGCTACCTCTAGTAAGGAATCCGATTCCGGTATTACCAGAGGCTGCACCAAAGGGCTGCGTCTTCAGTTGCGAATGGGGCAAGGATAGGAGAGATGTGAAAGACGGGAATATGTGGAGGAAAGTGGAAAGCTTCTTGACCATGGCAGCGGAGAGCTCTGGCAGGGATGGGAGGGGCGGGATGGTGCACGGCGTTCGCAGCCTGGGCAGGTATAGTTTACCATTCTACTGTGGTTGAGTTCGAAACTAATTGGTTATAAGTGCAACTATGGACTTAGCATATGTTGCCACAGGAGCATTCGATATTTGGTGGGAGGGTGGGTGCTGGGAATGGTACAGTTTCTCTATCCGGTTCTAGGACTTGGGTTCTAATATAAGCAATAGGGACGTGGCAGCGGGTATCTGCATCTTACGAGAAGCGGGTGGCCTGATTACAACTGCGAATCCTCCGGCAGATGTTGAAACAGGCCCCATCGAAGAAGTACGGCTGGGGAGCAGATTGTATTTAGCTATCAGGTATATTCACTCCGCATGGTGCGCTTTCACGATTATTAACTATTCAACAGGGCCGCTGGAGATAGCGCGACTGAGACGGGGCGGCAGGCGCAGGAACGTGTAGTGAGAGAGACGTGGAAGAGAGTGCATCACTTAGACTATTCTCGGCCTGGGGCCTGAAAATGTGCAACAATAGAAACGATAATATTCATTGTAAATATAATTATCTTCATTGATAAATACTCCAGTCTAATGCTTGCTAAATGTGCGATCGTACTTTCGTAACATATAATAATACTAATGCCCTTGCCTTTCCGCCAACAGAGCGTGTATCACGCTCTTCACTTTCTCCACCGGCAGGTCTGCCACCTCCTTTCCCGTCCAATATTTCGCTTGCTCGAAGCCTTGCCAAATCATCGCCTCTGTTCCTGGAACCACCTGCCACTTCGACTCTGTCGCAATTCGACTAACGGCAGTATTTGATGATGGATGGTAGCACATCTCGAGTAGCACCCCACTATCCCCATCCATCATAGCCTTTATCATTCCTCGCACTTCCTTCTCTGCATCCGTTTTGGGAGGGAAGTCCGGGATAGCCGATACGATGACCGCAGGTTTGGCAAGTGATTGTGCATGAGCAGCAGAAGTGACTGGCACAAGATTTCCCCCAAAACCAGCCGCCTTGCATTCCGCGATAACAGTGGCAACCTCATCCGCATCACGATTGATGAAGTATACCGGCTTACACTCCAACCAATGCACTAGTGCGTAGACAGCGGCGCGACTTGTCCCTCCGCCTCCAATTATACACGCCGGGCGGCCCTTCAGTGTTGTATATTGCTCCTTTGAGATGTTTTGTCGGATACCTTCACGGATTCCGATACAGTCGGTGTTCGTGCCAACCAGGAGTCTCCTTCCTTCATCCGTCTCTTCTAGGAACACGGTGTTGATAGCCCCAATCGCAGCTCCCTCGGGGGTGAGTTTATCAAGATATGGGATGATAGCGACCTTATGCGGCATGGTGACGGAGGCGCCGATGAATTTTGGAGCGCGCATGGCTTCGAGGAAGGGCGGGATAGAGAGGGATTCGTGGAAAAGTTGGGACCATTTCAAAGAGAGAGAGTCGTATATGGCTTGGTGGAAGGAGGGAGATAGTGAATGGGAGATGGGATGCCCAAAGAGGTATGCGACCCGGTCAAGGCGGTCGGTGTTATGACGAGGTTCATCGTCGGTGATGTGGTCAGTGGCCAAACCAATCGTCGTCAGAGGTTGGGCCAGTGTCGAAGTCATCGTCGAAGAGGAAACAGAAGCCATTGTGGTATTAAGCCGTAGTTTGCACGAAGGAAGAGTGGAGGGGAGCCTGCCCAGAATATATCAAACGCTTAAAGGCAAGTAGTTGCAACCACCCGGGAACTCATGACGGGGCTTCCTTCGTCGAGTTTATCAGAGGGGTCAGGATTGATGCGCTATGGAGACACTACGATGATCACCGTACTCCGTGTATCCGCAGCAGTGGATAATTATTTCAAGTTGATTATACCAGCGACAGATATCCTCAAAACTTTGGCCTGAGGTTCGGATTTCTTGATGTTGGTGTGGGGAGTTAACGTTTGTCTTTGCCGGCGGAAAATGATTCAGCCCCTACGCTAGTGCCACCGACTCCACGGTTCGGCTAAACCATGGGGATTGTGGGGAAACCAGGACTTTCCCCACATGTGTGCCGCACATGGCAAGAAAATTGCAGATCCATAGTAAAGAATTGCAGGCAAATGAAGTTTCTCCGTGGCAATCGTCCCGTTTGTATAATGTCGAGGAGCGTTTGCGGGGACGGAACTGGGGAACCCTTGCTACAGTTCCCCCTCTCTCCACATCTATAAGACTTTGTTCTTAGCCACTGAAATGTTTTGGATTTGACTTTTCTTCCCTCCTTATTGCCAACATATTCCATTCCGTAGAGAGTCGGAACCTCTTGCTACAATCGATCGATCGCTGCAGGGTCAGCATACACGTCTCACCATGGGCATTCTCACTCTCCGGGAGGATAGGCCCACGCCTCCAGCTGTCTACAACTGGCGTGTCTACTTCTGTGCGACAGTTGCGGCTTTTTGTGCTGGTGCGCTTCCCTAATTGATTCTTTCGAGCTTACATGGATGGCTAACAGACAGCCAGTTATGATCGGTTATGATTCGGCTTTCATCGGTGGTACAATCGCACTCCCATCCTTCAAGGAAGAGTTCAACTGGAGCCAGTACAATAAGTCTCAGGCGGATACTGTGTCCGCCAACATCGTTTCTACTTATCAAGCGGGTGCATTCTTCGGGGCATTCGGAGCTTATGTCGTCGGCCACTACTGGGGCCGCAAAATTGGACTTCAAGTTTTCGGTGCAATCTTCATTCTTGGGTGTGGTTTGATGCTGGGTGCCAACGGCGCCCGCGGACTTGGTCTGATATATGCCGGGAGAGCCTTGGCGGGCTTCGGCGTTGGAGGCGCTTCCAACTTGACCCCTATTTACATCTCCGAATTATCGCCACCAGCAATCAGAGGTCGATTGGTAGGCCTCTACGAACTCGGATGGCAAGTTGGCGGACTTGTTGGCTTCTGGATAAACTATGGAGTCCTCAACACTATGCCCGCCAGTCATGAACAATGGATTGTTCCATTTGCGATTCAGCTTGTCCCAGCCGGCATCATGTTCTTCGGCCTATTTTTCATACGAGAGTCCCCCCGCTGGCTCCTCGGCCGTGGCCAACGCGAACGAGCTCTTCGCAACCTCTGCTGGATACGCAATCTTGACTCTAAAGATATATACATCATCGAAGAAGTTAGCGCCATGGACACTGCGTTGGACCACCAAACGGCAACCGTCGGCATTGGCTTCTGGCAGCCATTCAAAGCCCTTGGTCGCGACAAGAAGGTCCAGTACCGCTTCTTTTTAGGAACGGCCTTGTTCTTTTGGCAGAATGCGTCGGGAATCAACGCAATCAATTATTACAGCCCCGTTGTCTTCAAAAGTATAGGCATTGTAGGGACGAACACCGGCCTGTTCACCACTGGCATCTTTGGCGTCATCAAGACAGTTTTCACCCTCCTGTGGCTATTTTTCCTTATCGATAAGATGGGCCGGCGCGATCTCCTAATGTATGGAGCCTTTGGAGGCTCCCTCTGCTTGTGGTATGTAGGTGCCTACATCGCTATAGCCGATCCAGCGAATCATCAAAGCCCTCAGTTAAGCAGCGGCGGCATCAGTGCCATGTTTTTCTTCTACCTTTGGACCGCATTTTATACGCCGTCCTGGAATGGTACTCCCTGGGTCTACAACTCTGAGATGTTTCCCCAAGATGTGCGGACACTCGGGCAGGCCTGTGCAGCTGGTAGCAATTGGGTATGTATCTCGGTTTACTCCCCTAGACAAGCTATCCGATGCTAACATATTCAGTTCTGGAACTTCATTGTTTCCCGCTTCACCCCTCAAGCATTCACAGCTATGGGCTACGGATTCTATTTCTTCTTCGCCTCACTTATGCTGTTTAGTGTTGTCTTCGTTTGGTTCCTTCTTCCTGAGACCAAGGGTATCCCACTCGAATCCATGGACCGCCTATTTGGCAAGGATTTGGAACCTAGAAGAGCTCATAAGATCGTTATGGCAGAACTAGCCACCGACGTTGAACAATTTAGACAAAACTTGGAGGGGAGCAACATCGACACCATGAAGGATAAGGGCATTACGCATGTTGAGGAAGTTTAGTACAATTCCTCAGCCGCCTACTGCCAAAGCCGCAGGCACTATTTCAATATGTTGGTTTCTTTCATGGCTGGGTCGAAACAGGTTTTTGCCTGCAGTCGTTTGTATCATTTGTTTCTGCGAGATGGCGGTGGCAGTGGTGTGCCACCGCCAGTTTGGAGATGACAGGAAGTGTCGTATGGTGGAGTTTCTGAACAGTTATTGCGTTTGCGGATGGGATGTTAACTATGATGTGCAAGATACCCCCAGGAGTACCAACTGCAGCCATTGGGCCCTGGTGTACAGGAAGGAAATAGGCTGCTAGTTCATTTATTTAATTGGTATAGAATGCCAGTGTTAAAATTTGCCATTTGCTGCTGCAGGAATGAATTCCAACGATGCTGAATTATCGAACCAAGTAGGTTCGCCAGCAAAAAAAAACCCCCCGCGAGAGAACCACACACCCCCGCCTCTGTATGCCGATATCGCGGTAGACGAGAATAATTCCCTCGAAGACGGCTTATATCATATGGCCTAACCTAAATGCGTGTCTGCGACCCTTGTTTGATGTATAGCGCAGGTATATAACTCTAAGACCTGGGGATAGCTTTGACCTAATTGCATGAAGCTCATGTACGACGTCCGGTAGTACTGAGGTCAAAGCTGCCGGCCATGGGACTAAGCGCACATGGAATCTTCGTGTGGAGTAATAGTGGCTCAGGGATTCTGTCTTAGCGCAGTTTGGCGGATAAGAATTCTTTGCTTAGGGATAAGTATTTTGCCGCCGTGGACCCTTGCTCGTGAGCCTCAATCGGTTCAACGTTGGAAACTACAAACGTCATGTCATGGCTCCGGGGTCAACATATTGCCATGGCCAGTGGCGAGCGGATGAGAGATCTCTGATTGTTAGCAATTGTCAGCAAGAAAGCGGGGGATACGAAATGAGAGATCTCTACCGCAACTTAAACTTTGAGATATATAATACCTGGTGGGGAAGCAAATACAAGAAGATTTTCTTGTTCTAATTCCCAATTATCATATTTTCAACGCGTCAAACTGTACTATCCTTGGCAGTAAATACTTGCTACGCTGTATTTAAGATCTAATATCGAATAAGATAACTCTTATCATTGCGTTTCCACCCTCACATTCGATCGAAGTATAATTTCTCACTTCACCTATATATATATATATATTATCGCACCACAGCTTCATTTATTCTCTACATATCGTCCCGATATACAAAATGAAACAACCATCCGAATCACACAGCCCTGTGAGCAGTTTTAACGCCTCCCATATGCCCGATGCATCTCGCGCTGCTTCTCCCTCTATGAAGTCCAGCATAGCGACCCTCTCCTTAGGCCGTGCTTGGGTACACAACCTCGACAAGAAAATTGAACAAGCTGCAGCCCATAATTTTGACGGCATCGAACTCTTTTATGAAGACCTCGAATACCTCGCCAAATCCCTCCCAGGCGGCGCAACGCCCGCCAATCGCCTCCAAGCCGCACAACAGATCCGCTCGATATGTGATAATAATTACCTCTCTATTATTTGCATGCAGCCGTTCATGCACTATGAGGGTCTGCTCGATCGTGCCTGGCACGCAGAGCGCATCGAGGAATTTAAGTTCTGGCTTCAGCTGTGCAAAATCCTCGGCACAGACCTTATTGGGATGCCGTCGAACTTCTTAACTGAAGGTGTGACGGATGATTGGGATGTGCTGATCGCCGATATGAGAGAAGTGGCGGATTTAGCGGCTCAGGAGGGTGTACGTATTGCATATGAAGCGCTGTGCTGGGGCGTGTTTGTCGACACATGGGAGCGCAGTTATGAACTCATTATTGCAGTTGATAGGCCGAATTTTGGGATTTGCTTGGATACATTCCAGATCTGTGGGCGTGAGTTTGCTGATCCAGCGGCAGACGATGGGTGTATGCCGGACGCAGAGGAGGCGCTGAGGAATAGCTTACAAAGGATAAAGGAGACGGTGGATGTAAGTAAGGTATTTTTTGTCCAGGTAGCGGATGCGGAGAGAATGAGAGAGCCTTTGCGGGAAGAGCATGTGTTTCATGTTAAAGGGCAGCCGTCAAGGATGAGTTGGAGTCGGAATGCGAGGTTATTTCCTGGAGAGATTTCAAAGGGCGCATATTTGCCCGTATTGGACGTGTTAAGAACTCTCATAGGGGAGAACGGGTTGGGGTACAGTGGCTGGGTTAGCTTCGAAATTTTCTCGAGATCTCTGGCGGATCCAGGTTCGAACGTTGTGGCGGATCATGCAAAGAGGGGGATGCAAAGCTGGAACTGGTTAGAGAAGGAATTGGGTTGGAGGAGAGAGACTGGATCTAGGCGATGATGCTGGTTGAAACTAGGGAGTAAAGCTTGCTCGTGCCGTTCAAAAGTCTGAAGGGAGTTTCGTTCATGACAATCGCCAAATGGTTAGAAGAGCCTGCAAATAATGTTGTCATCCTGGCAGTTTATAAACTCACCGCGGGAGAATTTGGGAATGAAAACGAAAATGTCTTCGGTGTTAGAGTGACCAAAAATTCACTGAAAGTATGTTATGAGCCATCGGATGGCCTGTGCTGGCACATAAAGACGTTATATGTGGTGTAGAGGGTTCTACTTTCTTCCCCATGAGCAATTACAGCTTGGTAACAATGATATACATTCAATACATACAAATACACCAAACCCGCCAACTCATCAGTACTGAGATAGCCCTGCAACCCCCAAGGAAGCATTTAATACCGTTGAGTATGATTAGTAACATTCGTACGAGGACCGCTAGACGTTGACGCGTCGTGTAGTATTTGCTCGGTTGAATCTGCTCAGGTCCAAAGACGGAAGTGGAAATTGACCATGTCGATATTCCGGTATCGCTGTAATAACTATGGGAATGTTACTCTAATATAGCCACTGTAGCGTGGTCCGACATAATGCGGTTTAAGCCATCCCGCTGGATACACTGATCAAAATGGAAGCTGTTCGCTAATAGTTCTAGCTCGTCAAAACTCTTGTCTCTGAAAAGCTCTGCAAACTCCATCTGGAGCGAATCACTCAGAAACGTCTGCAGAATTGCGCGGTCTAGATGCTTCTGTGTATTCCATGAAGTCGGATATAGATCTTTCGCTGTCGGTGACACCTTATCAACCCATTCAATCAATGGCTTCATCAGGTTCTCCACTTCCTCAGAGGGGTATTTTCCCCACGAGTCGAGCTGGAGCCGCTTCTTCTTCTCAAGGAAAGGAGCAATAAGCTTGTTCCAAGGAGAATCCGGAGAGGTGTGTACCATTCCCTGGAGGCCGATATCCTTGTACAGCCAGATGGTCCAAGAAATCTGCGCCTTGTCGTAAATCTTCATTTGTTCGCCGAGTAGCTCATACCGTCCTTGGTTGATATTCTCTGCTTCTGGCTCATACCGCGGGTTGGCATACACTGGTCCAAACTCGCCATTCCAAATTGCCGTCTTGTTTTCACGATGGAATTCCGTCTTTCTTGCATACTGCCTTGCAAGTATTGCCTTCTGCTCGTCTGTGCCGGTAAATGGGCGCCCCGTTGGAAAGCCCATCATACTGTAATCGTGGAGCGCATAGACGCAATTCGGGAGCACCTCATCAAACCCGCGGAACTCCATCGCGAACGTGTTTCCGTCCAGCCATAAAATGTGGTCTGGGTCTATTTTCCGGATTGCCTTCTCGATACGATTGTAGAAGGCTGGGAGACGAACGTGCTCCGGGTCACACGGCTCATTGATGGGATTATAACCGGCAATCCAGGGGTTTCCCTTGTATCGCTCGGCAAGCTGCTCCCAGAGCCAGACGGTGCGATCTTGGTGGTCCTTGTAGTCCCAAAATGCCGCATAGGCAGTGGCGTTGTCAGAGTGCCATCCCGGGTTTTGCCCACCTGGTAGCGTATGCATATCAAGGATCGTATAAATGCCTTGTTTGGTGCACTTTCATATGTTAGTATCATTTCTATATTTGGGACAGGCTCACTAACAAGTTCGATGGCTCTATCGAGATGCTTGAACCCCTCCTCTTTTAGCACTCTGGGATTCATGTCATCCTCGAAATGGCGGTAGTTGAAAGGAATTCGAATACAATTCAGACCCAAGCTAGCAAAATACTTTGCATCACCCTCAGTGAAGAAGGCTTCTAGCCAGTGGTCAAAGAAGAAATCGTATTTCTCCTTCCCCAAAACTTGAAGCATTGCTGCACGATGCTGTGATTCATGGCCAGGATATCCCGTGATGAAATTCTCCATGTTAAGCCATCCGCCCAATCCTGCTCCTCGTAAAATGACTGTCTTTCCATTTTCGTCGACCACGTTCGTGTCTTTAACCTTTAGAATCCCGGTAGCCATGATTACAGTAACAATTGAATATGAGTTGTGTGGTTAGAGTTGTAAACTATGCGCTATTGAAATAAGTCACACGGTATAATTTGTATAGTAGGTAGGATTCCAGAGCGAAGCTGTCAGTTTTATAAATACCCCCCTCATACAGAACATTCCCCGCGTTCCCCAACTTACGCACGACTAGACCGGGTAAACTCACAAGTCCATCTTTAACGCCGGTAAAATGCAGCTTTGCGACAAGCGCACAGCTAGTTGCAAGTTGCATTACTAAACGTTCTTGGCGCCAACGACACCAAAAGGCCGTTCCTGTCTGGCCACTGACGTACCAAAGGAACAACTCGGAACTTCAACTTACAATTACGACTTGGACTTCGATTTCCCTATAAGTTGCAATTGTGATTTGCAATTATTGGTTGTATTCTTGCCTCACCGTAACTCATGCCCATAAGAATTAGGTTATAATATTTCTTAGCATATCCATGTTTCATTATCATCAACCCACTTCGTGACAAAATTATAAAGCCGCTCGTATTGCCGCCAATCAGCACCTCCCAAGTCCACCAAAGTGTGCAGCCCACTCTTCATTCACGTTCTACAATATTCGGTTAGTCGTCACATCAGATTCAAAACATAGACACCAAGGATAAATGATCAATTATTACCTCAGAAGACACCTCTTCAGGAGTCAAACTTAGCCGCAAGATAGTTTGCGTAGAAGACATGGTTTGCATGGCGTTTCTAGCTTTAATAGCTGTTTAGTTCATAGCACTTGTGAGACAACATCGAAAGGCATAAACTGACTAATCGCTCATTAAAAAGGATGGTACTGAGGCAGAAGAAAGGCCCGAGTTGGAATCAGAGAAGTACTGCTAATTCGCTTGCGAGTAGTTGATCATGAATGTTTCAATGCAGACATCCGCTCCAAGTAGGCCAGATGTAAATTTTTCGAGTTGGAGGACATCAATATATCGCCCCTCACTTTTGTGTGACATTGATCTCTGCCGGGATAATGCTATTCCGAGCTGCATTGTGTAACCATCAAACCCGAAAATCTCGGCGGCTGAGGTAGCAATAGCTTCTTATCTAAGTGTTGCATTTACTCTTTATAATTATTACTCGACTATATGAAAGCAGTCTGCTTGAGAACAACATCCTTCATAAACCCCTCAAAGCCGCGTCCGATCGTAGCAAACGGAGCCTCAATCGCAATAACATCCGGATGCAGTCCATTCCCGAGCATTCCGAGTACGGTCTTAATCTCCATGGTCGTGGCTTCTCCGCCCTCGGGCTTGACCGTCAGGAACGTCTGCTTCCCAGCGCCAATTAGGCTGACCTCCGTCCACGAGCCGACTGGGAACGAATAATCGACTGAATAAGGCTCTCCTCCGGCACTGAGTGTCACCTGCTTCGAATCACCATTCCCGGTAGTGAGAATCGAGTCTTTGCCAGTGAAGAGAGCACCAGCCTTGTCGCTCGTGGGCTTGACAGAGAAGGAGAGGGTGTAATTCCTGCCCTTGCTCTGGAGTGGGGTCTCGACGTAGCACTTGCCGTCGAATTTGACTTCGGAGTTAGAGATCGAACACCCGCGGAGGGTGGCATGATACCCGTTTCCTGAGTAGTCGTTGATCTTCCCAAGGTTCTTAGGATGAGAATCAAACTTGTAATGGGCAATCGTATCCGATTTGGAACGGATGCTACGGTCGAGGTTTTGCGCTGGAATGGCTGCATGGATCGTGTTAAAGACACCCTCGTACTCTTCGAGCGTGAGGTCTCCACCCCACTGTTTATCAGCTAGCCCTGGAAGCGCGTCCCTCCATGCGTAATATGCCTCTGACACGGTGGTAGCATTGGGCCCCAAATCGTTCCACTGAGCCACGATGTGGCCCAGGACTCCGGGGTGATCTCGCGGAGGGTTATTTGTTGCGTTTTTGGAGTCGAAGATATTTGGGGCATACGCTCCACCGGCAGGATTTCCGGCAAAGATGTGAGTTAGGTTGAGATATCTACCATAGCCGCTTACTGCAGACTTTCCTACTATGTAGAATGTATCATCTGAGTTCACCATGTTAAACCCCTTGTTAAGGTAGTCGGGCAATGCGTTGTCCATCCCCCCAGTCCAGTGCTGGATTGTAACGTCCTTGTTAATATCAGTTTGGCTGAGCTCCCGTGGGAAGGTACCCCAGCTAAACATCTTGCGAGGCGGCGATTGTGCAGACATGAATTCATGCATATTGTTGACGAAATCGATGTAGACGTCAATGAAGTCCGAGTCGTATTCGTCGGCTCCGATATGCACCGTGTCAGAGTAAAACCAAGGAAGGAAAGTCTCCCAGATAGATTGCACAGCAGGGAGTGTTTCGGGGTGGCTCAGGTTAAGCATACTGATGTCGTGCTCAAGGGCCAACTTGGGCTTCCATTGGTTGATTGCAAGGGCATGACCTGGTGTCTCAAGTTCAGGAAAGACGGTGACGCCTCGCGCTGCGCACTTGTATTGAATATCGTCGAAGACAGCGCGGGTATACGATTCATTCGCGGACGAGCTAAGACCAGCAAGTGCAGGGTCATCAGACGACAGGCGGAAACCTGAGTATACGTTGTTGTCGTATTCTTCACTGTGCTTAGTAAAATCGACGGGGAGGTTGTCAGATAGATGGAGTTGAAATGTATTCTGCTTGAAGAATGACAAATGCGAGCACATATCGATCAAGAACTCTGGTGAATAGTAGTGGCGGGCGATGTCAAGCTATGAATATTAGTGGAAGGTTGGTTAAGAATATTCTGTGAACGTACCATAACGCCCCGGGTTCCCCATCCTGGAGTATCAACACCAGCCCCATACGGAATCTTATTGTCGCCAACAGCGGCCGCTTGTAGAACAGAGCGCGTTCCCCACCATGCCCCAAGGGGGGATGCTCCCGCGATAGTAATCCCCTCTTTCGTTACCGAAAGAGAATACCCTTCAGAGGAAGGACGCCCAGCAACATCACTGAACTTGGTATCAGAATCAATTGTCAGAAAGATCGAACCCTTTTCTGGTTTGTCGCCATATTCGAGGGTCACATGGCTACCAAGGGCGGTTTGAAGATCTCCCTCAAAGGTTTTGGCGAATTGAGCAAGTGTTGGGGGGATGAGGGTGTGTCCATCTTTGTTGACTTGAGATGCAAACCGCTTGTCAACAATGACCTTATGGACTTGGTTGAGGGGGAGCTCCCCTCCTGTAGAAGCCTCCTCAAACGGAGTCGATGGGATTGTCACAAGCCGCCCATAGCCTGGTTCACATCGTCAGCCTGCTGAAAGTCTCATAAAATGCGCATATCCACGACATAAATCAGGGTTGATATTGGAGGCGCTATTGCAAGGAAAGCAAATGCATACTGGAGGAAATTAACGATAAGACCGCCGCCTTGAGGAGGCCATCTCTAGTAAAAAGATGCATGATTGGAAATGGTGGGCACGACTTGCTCAGAAATGCATGTTCCAGGGTATTGGATTAAAGAGATAAAATGAAATAACATGGCTTTATAGTTCGTAAACGTACGCGCTGGACCATGAAGATGCAGTTATCCCATCCATTGGCCCATAATGCAACGTTGCCGGAATAGCTATACTCACTCCATGATGGTTTTAACAAGTTCTAGAGAAAACTAACCTGAGCCTAGTTGGCTACCTCTGGCATCTTCACGAACGATCGTCTTCCCGCGTGCCCTGTATCCATCTCGAACGGCATCAGTTCTGGGGTGCAGTAGCTAAAGCCCGTGGGGGGCCAGGTACCAGGGTCAGCGTCAGTGCCAGATGCTGGTCAACTCACATTCCTGTCGTGGTAATAAGACGCGGTGGGAGATTGGGGATATTCACACGGTCCACTTTTCACGAGCGATTGTCAGGTTGCAACCGAACCCATCACCAAACCCCGCACTGGTCCCCGACGGAGAAGACAAGATCGGCAAGCTTTGGAGAAACTTGAGCCGATGTCGCTATAAACCCCGCCCATCGCCGTACACAAGTAGTAAGTGAGCTGCAAGAGTTGTGATAAGGGGTTTAGTGTTGTTGGATAACGACGCGTCCCGACGATGCTACCCTTTACGCGACCACGGCCTCGTAGCTTACTCCGCAGTTCATCAATCATTGCAACGTTGTTTAAACACTCCAGCTGAATGATAGACAAAATGGAATTTAGAGCTATTAGTGGCAGGAGATACGTCATGATGTAGCGGACCTCGGTCTCGTCCATGTTGTAAGGGTCGAGACTGTCGGTCTATCGCCTATAAATCCTCAAATATCCCAGGCAGCCATGCTCGCTCGCAGCTCAGAACAACGCGTCCTTTGTGAAGCGAAACAGTGGGCTTGGTATTACTGGATTGGTGGTTGACTATGGCTGGATACCTGCGAATAATTTAACTTCTACTGTGTCGTTTCTTTTGAAGAGTGGAAGACATATAAGACTCCGAGTAGTTGGAATCATAGGCCTTGAGTATTTCAGTTGGATAAACGTCATCCTGTGTGACAACAGCCATAGCACGTCCACGCTTTATTAATTAATTATACTGCTATTTTTCTGCAGGAAACAGCAGGCTGTATGTATCCCTTCCCTGTGCTGCCATCATCCGCTCGTCAGATGAGCATATCGTATTCCCTGGTTCGAGCCTCGCCATTCACATTCCAGTATTCATGATCGCTAGCAAAACACCTCCCCCAAACTCCTCGCTGTTTCTTGTTCCAAGAATGTAAACCGCCGCCAGTATCCATCATACGCTGTCGCCCTAAATCGGGCGGATCAAAGAAACGCTTCGCGCCGTCCCGTTTGCACAGGCCCGCAATCTATAAAGATATATACAGATACCCCCCTTTGATAAACATCCGACTCCGATCTCCCCTTCCGTGAAGTTTCGCGCGAGCCGACACATTACTCGCTCATCTGGTTCAATACTTCTAGGTCGGCCAACGCTGTAGAGAAAGCAAGTTTAGCTTTAGTCCATTGCATCGGGCAACATAAATGGGCTTAGCTCCCAACTCTTGCACCACCAATAAGGAATGTCTGCGCAAACAAAAGAGAACTCCCAGGAAAACAGGAAAATACTCACATATATCTTCATTTGTCTCGGCCGACTCCAAAACCCTCACGACCCTACTCACAAGCTCCACTCCAACAATCGCCCCCTCAGCATTAGCTTCCGCCCTCCCAATCCCATTCTGCAACACGACACCACCGGCTCCATGGTCATCGCTCATCCTCAGCACGATAATTCGGATCCTCCAATTCCCAATCCTCTCAATTCTCAGGTTCCGAAACACGAAACCAACTCCCGAGCCGTCACTGAGGGACGTGGCAGGGACTGCGAGGGTTCCAGTGAGGTCATCGCCACTTCCCCCCGATAAATCTGCGATGGCGGACTCAATGCTTGCGGGGACGAGCGAGGCCACAGCCATGAGGTTATTCGCAATCGGGGATAACTCGGAGGTGGGGGGCGCAGGGAGGATGAACGTAGGTGGTGGGACGATGGGGGTGGATGGGGGCATAGTGGGCGGTGGTTGGATGGCGAGGTTGTAGATTTGTGGTGGAGTTTGAGACATGGCGTCTGGTGGGGTCGCGCGTTCGGATGAGGTGATGGATCTATCTCCTAGTAGCTTCGGGGGACCCGGATCCTACTTCCGGATTCCGTTGCAGTGGCTCCTTTCAGATAGTGAGGGTGCGTGTCTCAGGTCTCCTTTGAGCACGGGGTCCGAGTGCGCGAGGCGTGCGTCTGACTCGGTGGTGGCAGAACAGATAAGGCGTGGAAGCTTTTTCGACGTTGAGAAGGATTTCTTCGTCAGAAGTTTGATCTTTCCTGAAGTTTACGTCGTGTATCAAAGTGCTCAGCTGGATGGTTACTGTGTATGTGGCAAGTTGACGACGATGTGAAGCCTCGACTAAAACCGAAGAAGGAGCGATGTGTGGGGAAGGTGCAAACAATACGGTCCATCCATAAAGAGGAAGGAGCGAACGAACATATATACAAAACGTCGCGCCCAGGCTCTCCAAGAGAGCCAACGAATCGTCCGAGGTGGAAGGGTCGATATCAGGTGTGCGAATTCATAATATAGAACCTGTCTCGGCGTGAAGAAAGAAAGGGAAGTGAGGCGTCACCTTGGGCATGGTGACAACGGTGCCGGATCCCACTCCCAATCACGCCCAATCCCAGTAGACCGGTGATGAGGGTAATTGGGGTGATGGGGGCGACGCGACATCGGGAGCTCAGAGTCCCAAAGAACGGAGGGCATTTGCATAAGACCATGCACGATCGCCGATCGACGATGAGGTATGCGGGATCGGCAACAAGGACCAGGGATACCATGCTCTGCTCATTACCACCACACGAACGCCCTACCAATCAGTGCGTTAACATTGCAAGACAAGGCTTGGACTCAGCCTTCCCGGGGTCGTGAGGTGGAACATTCTAACAAATCAGACGGGTCCCAGCCGTACCAAATTACCGATGGGATGGGGCGGAACGGGGTTACATAGTGGTATATTGTGCACTTACTATAAGTTAGTATTTTATCGTATTGTATTGTACATGCTTTATTTGACCAGATGGGGGTACAAACTGGATGTTGGGAATTGCCAAGGACCATTAATCTAGGGTGTCGTTTTTTATTCTCCGTTCTCCTTTTAATAAGACACGCACGGCCTACATATGTCTTGCCCCTTTACTGGCATTGTTGCATACCCGGGCAGCCTTACCACATGGAGTTGACAGCTGAGCAGGCCAGTCGGATATCGCCCAATGGATATACTGCTAGAGTTAACAAGCCAGTCGGATCTTTCCCGTTGTATCCATGTCCTGCTGGAAGTACGCTTTATCCCAGAATAACTATTCCAAATATACTGAATAGACGCTGAGTCGCTCAGTTTTGTGGCACGGCAAACCCCACTGGGTGCAAAACTTACTCTATACTCTTATCTCAAAACCAAAACACCAGGTAAAACCAATATGTACAGCTCTGAAAGACAAAAAGAATCTCACCCGGGACCACCACTCTCCGGAACCATCACTCTTCTGCGTCAGCTCCTCATACTCCCACTTCACAATGAATGCGTGGATGAATGGCTCGACACCCTCGTCAGCGGCGCCCCGTCCCCTTCATCTTCAATCGCCTCCTCGGGCACTTCCGTCGAAGGTAAAACCCTTCCAAGCACCCCTAGCCCCTCGTCCACCCCACCCTCGTCCATTCTCTCACCCACACTCTCCACCGCCAAACTCCCCAGCGTTTCCGCAACCTCTGTTGTAATGCTCCCTTCTCTCCCCGTACTCCCTTCTCTCCCCGTACTCCCTTCCGTCCCCGTGCTCCCTTCCCGCCACATGTTAGCCTCGCTCCCCTCGATCCCCTCCACAACTCTCCCCTCGCTCCCGCCTCTAGCCGCCTCGCCAGCCACAACAGCCTCGGTCGTTAAATCGCCTGATCCCGTTGGTGTAACAGTAACTGACGTTGTCTCTGAGCTCCTCCCTGATGTCTCGCGGCTGAAGATACTCGAGGTAACCGGCGATGGATTCTCCGTGCTGACTCCAGATCTACTGCGCAGATTATATCGAGGGGGGTCGGGAACGCGAGAAGCAAAAACGCCTCTCTCCAGCTCCTCGGCCTCCAGGGAACGTCTTTCCATCTCCTCTGCCAATAATGCCTCTTCATCAATCAGATATTCCCTTCTCAGCATACTTGGTCGTGTCGGCCGATAGGGTATTCCCAACTCTGCCACCCGGGGATCCGTCATCACAATCCTGAAACCAAAGTCAGGATCCTCAAGACTTTCTTCGGCAGCTTCTAGCAAAGTTGCCAATGTCCGTGCACTCGTCCGGATCTCCTCTCGCGACATTTGAGGCGGTTCGGGTGTACTAGCACGCGCGGGAGCCAGTGAAGTGACATCGGCGGCGCTGTCCCCACCTGACGCGGACTGCTCCGCAGCCTGAGATAATATCTCTATGCTTGGGAACATATCGTCTGGAGACCAGAGACGAGACTCATGTGGCGAGCCTTCTGAGACTGCCAGGGATCGTTTTCGAGGTCGTGGTCTGGGTGCCGGTCTGGGCGGCGGGGGCATGAGCAATTTATCCGCCAAGGCCCGCTCAGCGGGCGACATGGGGGCTGGGCTTTCACCAACTTCTTCGATGTGCTCTGTAATCTGGCCTTCATCCCCTATACTTGGGAGTGTATCGCCCGCTGAGCAGCGTGGGACCGGAGGCTCCGTGCCTTCTGATATTGTGGCGGATCGAGGGCGAGGCTCTGAATCAGATGATGGCATGGGAACGGGTGCATCAATGTCTGGATCAGACCAGCGCCTACCTGCCTGAGGGCCGCTGTGGGCGTCAGCCAGCGGATTGCGGATAACCCTGCCATCTCGCTGCAATATCCACACAGCTGGCTTTTCTCGTTCCGAAGGGTCTAGGAATGGTGACTCGCGGATAGACTGTCTCTTCGCCGGGCGTCTCTTTAAGGATGACTTCTTGGGGGCTGGTCTCTTACGGCTGGGCCCTGGCCCTGGACCAAGAGTTTCTTGGACTGAAGTTTCTTCGGCGGTGGCCTTTTCAGTAGTAGTCTCCTCACGCGCGGCCTCTTTAGGTGCAGATTTCTCAGACGCGGTATCTTCAGGCGCGGTATCTTCTGGCGCGGTATCTTCTGGCGCGGTATCTTCAGGCGCGGCCTCTCCTAAAGTGGTCTCTTGCGGGGCTGAATCAAGAATGGGAGTTTCCTCAAGAGCAGGGTCTGTAGAAGTGGCATCCCAAGCAATGGCAGTTTGGGCGATGAATGCCTGAGCAATGGACTCTCCTACAGCAGTATCTTGTAAAGTGGCATCGAGGCTGCGTATCTCTTCGGGAACGTCTTCTCGAGAGGCTGCCTCTTGGAATTTATTCTCCTCTTCTTCCGCTGGGTCGGATACCACTTCCTCAGTAGATTTGGCGGTGGGGTGGCTATGTTGCAGCGGCCTCGCCCTATCAGAATCACTTGTTGGGAGGTTTTCAGTAATCACACTTGACTCTGGGCTATCATCGATGGCAGAGTCTTCCTTATCTGGTGACCGTGGAGCCGGACCAGAAGCCGCATCATCGCTGCCCCCCATAGGCGGTGCTCCAAGACTCCCGCTATCCACCAGCGAATTGAACACGGCCACTGCTGCCTCATCTCTCAACTCGGTAATGTCCCGCCCCGCCATTCTCGCGCGCCAATTCGCAAGTCGTATCTTCTGTATCCTCAACTTTTCCTGCTTAATCCGATCTGCCCTATCTCTCTTATCATCCACTCGATTGGCCATCTTGCCAACTAAATAAAACGATGGCTCGTCCAGCTCTACCTTTTGCTTCGGTTCTTTTGTATTGATACAAATTGACGGGAGCTTCTCAGTCATAATCCGCGCTTTGTCCGTCAGTGCACCAATTTCCGCCGCCCATTTCCTGCGGTGCCGCTCGATAGTTGTGCAATGCTCTAAAGTCTCTATTGTGTCGAGCTCCTGATGCTCTCGTAACTTCTCCTGGCGTTCGTGGTCTGAACCGCTGTCTTCACTTTCATCAAATCCGTCGTCGCTCCAATGCGCATACACCACGCCATCCATCGCCTCACCCCCCTCTACATCTCCTACCTCAGGCGTTGCCTTTCCCTTTCCCTTCTTTCTCACCCCCCCTCCCTGGTGACATCCGTCTGGGCACTCGGTCCCGCACACGTGCCGCCTCAGTATCACATACTCCGGCGTCGACTCCATCTCAGGTATAACCCCCTCAACCTCTGCCCCTGGAAAATGGTGCCGCGGCACCATAGCGCCCCACTGCACCGACGGGTTTCGCACGGCCATTGTCTGCACTCCGCCGAATGCATCCCTCAAGGGGTCTCTCCTACGCGGCAAACCAGGCATCAAATTCTCACGTCCGAATGCCCGATATCTGATAGCCTCATCCAGCTGGGCCTCGATGTTGAAAGGCCCAAACATTGAACTAGTCGGCACCGTGCGTTCGACTCTTGCGCTGTCCTTCTCAGTTGTCACGATGATCCGTTGAGTGTGCGCAGGTGGCGGCCCAAGATGTTCGATGCCTAGCCGTATCACCTCTTGTTCTTCGAGCACCTGCCGCTGAAGGGCGCGTGTGGCAAAGGGATAGCTGGCGAGAGCGGTGCGGGCCTCGAGGAGGTGGTAGCGCGCCCAGCTCACGTATGGGGGATTGTCGTCGGCGCTTGGGACGCTGTTATCAACGCTGTCGTCAACGTTGTCGCCGACGTTGCCGTCATCGCCAGAGCCGGAGGGAGGCTCGTAAGGTGGTGGCGGATCCAAATCCATGTGGAACTGGAATATTCACGTGGCCGTGGTATTGAGGAAGAACTGTAGGGAGGATGTGCTTCAGAGACGTAATGTTGCTCCGGAGGGCCAAAGGTACAGATGCTATGAACTTCATGCTTATGCCAGGAAGTCATCGCCATGTAGTCACGGAAGGTGCAGGTAGCGCACCTCCAAATGCACCTTCCCATCGTAAGGCGGATGAAAGTATGTAGTTGTAGCTATATTGGCCACATCGCAAAGGAAAGAGCTACTCACCAACTACCGGCCACGCGCCTTCCAACTTTCCAGCGCCCCTCCCGACCTGTTGAGGAAGTCGCAAAACACACATATTAAGACCCTAACCCAAGCAAAACAATCATGCATTCTTATTCTAAAGTAGGGTATCTCAATCTCACTCTCCTCCGCGCTCCTTCCCAAGGACCGCTAAAAACAATCACAGACCAAATACAACACATGTCGAGACAAATTCACGCTCTGACGCACATCCCTTCCATCCCTGTGACCAAGTCCACCTCCTCGACTTCTTCCTTCACTTGTTCTTCCTTCAAGAGGGAGTATACCGACAATCCCACCTCATCCATCTTCTCCTTGCCACCTGGCAGCGGCACCTCCTCCACTTCAACCATGACCTCATCATCCTCCTCATCCCCCGCCTCCACTCCACTCGCCCCCGGAAATTCCACAGTCCCCGCCCCCAACGTCCCCCTAATATCCTCAAACATAATTTCCATGGGGCAAAAATACCCCACCTTCCTCTTATCACTCCACGCAAGCACATGCCCACATGCACCCCCCTCAGCAAGTACCCATGCCCCGCTATCCCCCGGCACCCCCAATCCGCCCTCAACCGTGAAACTCTGGCTTGGCGTCTGCCTCCCCCGCAATTTCACTGTCGTTATAGCGCGCTGGATGCGGCCCTGTGTCACCCCTGACGTCCGTGCCACCGCATGCACCGGCAGTCCACCTAGCTGTGAGGTTGGGATGAACGCACCGGGCCACCCCGCCGGCGCGCCCGCTACCTTGTTCCCCCCCGGTGCTCGGCCGGGGGAGAAGCGAAAAAGAGCCCAGTCGATCTCGTGTGTGAAGCCAAGGCTGCACGCGCGGCGGCGCAGGCCGGAGGAGGCGTGAAGCGGGCCGAGGGTGTATGAGTCGAGGTAGTCCTGTGTCATTGTGTCGGCGGAGGGGAAGATGCGAGGGTCAACGTCGTCGAAGGCGGGCTGCGTGACCATATACCCCCCCGCGCAGTCGGGTGCGATGCCACCGATGTCTCCTGGCTCGAGGGCCGAGGAGGCGTCGCTAATGATGCTGGAAGCGATGGAGGAGGTCTCGGAGTCACAGTCTGAGAGCTCGTAGCCCAGAGCTTCGAGAGCCTCGGTAGTAAGTGGGGCAGGCCCGAGTTCATGGTCGGAAGATCGGATGGTGGGGAGGGAGTAGTCGTCATCATCGCCTTCAGAGTCGCTTGGGACATCGAGCATATGGTGCACGGTCAGGCCAAAAGGCTCGCCGTCGACCATAACTAAACCACCAAAGGAGACAGGCATTAAAGCCTGTCCCTCGGCGAAAGCGCCGATAGAGGCCCCGTTCACTGGGCGCTCCTGGTGATGCGAGTTCTTGGGCTCGACATACTCTTCGTCGCGTGCCATGGATCGCTTTGGCGCACGCTTGCGTGACCGCATGACCTTGCCACGGCACACCATCAACCCGTAGGTCGCGGAGTCGTAGGAGAAGTGGCGCTTGAGTATGCTCTTTACCTTGCCCACGCTGGTGCAGACGACGAGAATAGTTGGCTTAGCTTTCTGTGGAGTCTCGCCGATGCTCTCGAGACTAATCTCGACGGACTCAGGGTACTTTCGGTAGAAGCCTCGGAGAGCTTGGTTAATCTGCGGCATCAGAGTGTCGTGCCAGCGATCGAGATGCTCCTGGATAATCTCATTGCTCGGGAACCTCCTCGACTTTGGCTTTGGTCTGATGGTGGGTTCTTCAATAAGCGCTGGCAATTATTAGAAAAACGCGTTTAGTTTTGACACTGATACAACTCACCAATCTGGGACTTCTCCGAAATAGGCTCGGACTTAATGTGAAGACTCTGTATCATCTGATTTATCTCAATATCTTCCGCCTTCATCTGCTCTTCTTTGCTTGGGCGCCTCGGCGGCGGCGGCGGCGGCGGTAGTGGCTTCTCCCGTCCAAGGGAGTGTCTCGGCAATGAGACACTGGAAGAGGATGGAGTCGACCTATATTCAGACTTGGATATCTCAGGTGTTGCACTAAGCGACGACAATGAGCCGGTCTAGCAGGTGGGTTAGTTGCGGAAATCTCATGCGATGATCGAATGGTACTCACCAGTAACTCGTCTCCAATATCCTCCTCTTCCTCGTCTTCAATAGCACAACACTTCTCTAATGAACTCAACACCCTCCCATACACCTTCTGCAGCACCACATCTGAGCGTGTAACCGCACTTATCTCATCGTCAACAGCTCCCCAACACGCTTGTACGGCGCGCAGGTATGCAGTCCCGCAGCGCGCCGCAAGCTGCTTATTCACCTCCTCAGTCTCAACCTTGATATCCAACGCAATACCAATCCCAGCAACGCCGTGACGGATATCGCGCGACACGCTCCACAGCCCGATCTCCACCAACAGCATGGCGAGACTGTATAGGTCCAACGACCGCGACTCCGGCGTCAGTGGGGTGTGCGGGGTCAGCCGCGGGTCTAGCTCGTGGCGGTACCAGGAAACTTCGGCGGCATTGGCGGCGTCGGCGGGCCGCCCCGGCTCGGGGAACAGGTCATATGCAGTCAGGTAAGGCCGGCGCATGTTAACGGAGGGGTGGACCCATTCGCCGTCAGCGCGCGGTGTTATCTGCTCGAAGAAGGCGATATTGCACGCCGCGAGGTTGCCGTGCACGACGCCCTTGGAGTGCAGGTCGAAGACACTCGTCGCCAAGTTGTATGCTAAGCGGTACCGGACCTCGAGCGCGGGCTCCTGCGCACGCATCTGCAGCATGTCTGCGAGTCGGGTGTAGAAAGGGCGAGATACGACGGAGTTGGACAGCGTCGTGGTGGGGAAGCGCGCAGGAAGCTCGTACACGAGGCCGAAGCGCGAGTTCTCTTCTTCGAAGTATCCGATTAGGTTCAGCACGCCAAACTCCGGTCGACCGGCCTCCTCGTTCCGCCGTTGCAGTCCGGCGAAGAGCTTCTCGAAGCGGGTCATCGATGGTGAGATGCCGGTCACTGAGTAGATGGGGTCGTACGAGGCGAACTCGAGCATCACAGGGAAGCACACTTCCTCGGCTTCCGTCGCCCATGGCCTCATCGGAGCCTGCTTCGTCATGTAGAGAATGGTTCTCTTACCCATATCCAGCACCTTCGGCAGACTATTACCATCAGACTGCAGCGCAACGCCTGCGCCCACCCAACCCTTCAACTCCCTCGGATCAATCACCCTCGGTGCCTCCATCCTTGTCTTCTCAAATGCTCTCTCCTCCTCAACCACAATCTCAATCTTCCTCCCCTTCTTCGGCGGCTCAGTCTGCCGCGCCCGCGAGATATCATATAGCGTATCAATCGAGCTCGTCAGGTCGCGTACCAGGTCCTCAAAGCGCCCTTTATCCCATACCATGCCGCCTTTCTCCATTGGTGCCTTCTCCGCCCGCCCAGACGCCGCCCATAGCGGCTCAGCCTCCGCCAGCACCGCCTTGATCGTCGCCATCACGCTCCCTGCGACGTCAGCCAGGCCCGCCGATGCGAGCGCCTCATCAATGTCCGCGTCTTCCGGCCCGACGGTGGAGTCTGCACGGCTCGCTTCGCACCACCGCAGACCCCATGTTGTGAGGCGGTCTTTCTGGATGCGCAGTTTGCGGTGTAGGTTGCTCAACTCGGCGTCCTCGGCGCGCGCGGGGTCGGCAACGAAGGCGAGTGAGGATTTGGTGTCTGTGTACATCTTTGTGAGGCGCCGCTGCAAGGGCAGCGCAAATGGTAGGAGAGACATCTTCGATTGCGGGGTGTGGTTTGTGAGAGATACCGGGTGGTATATGGATTCGAAGGGGTTCGTGCTCTATAAAGTCGTGCCCATCCCGTAGTAATCGTTGTAGGTGCTCTTTGTAGGTGATATATCGATGTTTGCAGCTGACGTTACCGTCGTTGGCGACGTTGTGGTGATATACTTCGTCGTTAATCTGTCTACCTAGCCGCCCAGCCCTCACGTCTCCAAGGTGACGTCCCAGTGTGCCACAGGGATGTCCCAAATGCATCTGCCTGGAGTTGTCGTTGGTGTCTGCCTGGCCTTATGATTGGCTCGCTACTCGGATACGCCGCATTTTCAACCCCCTGCTGCCTAAAGGCTGCTCAGCCTTGTCAGCCTCGTAGCGTGGGCGTCGTTGCACGTGATGATGACATGTGTGGCCCCTTTATATTTAATGAGAAAGTTCTAATGTTAAACAGGAAATTTTAAGGGAGGTGCAATTTAAAGGGTACCAGAGGAGTCTTTATTTGACTTAAGGGGTATATTATCTACAATCGATCTCCCAGTTATACTTATTATCGCAAACAAAGATCTAAGAAGGTATTATAAGAGATGGTCGAGGGGACTATAATTTGAGTATGATGGTCCAGCACCACGTAGTGCTCTACCGACAGCAAGAATTGCCGACAGCAAGAATTGCCGACAGCAAGAACAGCTGAGCTGACGGCAAGAATAATCCACAGCAAGGGCAGCCGACGGCAAGAGCAACCGACAGCGAGATCAACCGCTCCTTGCTGCATCGTTGACCACAACCTTGCCGATGCGGCTTTGCCTTGGAACTAGGTGCAGATGCTCTATGAACTTATGGTTAATGGTTCCATCCGAAATAAACGCGCAAATCTCTTCACGACATACATTCTTGGATGTTTTGCCGAGAACAAGCATCAGATATATCAGCCTGGGGACAAGAAACCAACCCATCATTTTTTTACTGCCTCCCCAATATCGGGTTGTCCCCAGCTGTCTGGCGCTATATTGTTGTATGGTTGTTACAGTATAAAGTGGGTATTAACTTCTTGGAAACTCCTCTATTCTAGTAACCACACGCATTCCCTTTCCATTCTAAGATTTGTCCGCTTCAATATACTATCAGCCCAAGCCCCTATCTAAAACAAGCCCGAGGGCTGATGCCAGAGCCTTCTCACCTCGCACCTCCCACACCCTCCCCGAGCCACCAAAGCGCTCCAGCAACAAGATGCAGGCTCCCCGTAATTAGTACATCTACCCCCGCCCCAGCCTCTCCAACCCCCTTCGCCAACTTCAGTGCATCGCCCAGCTGCGGTTCAAATCGCACCCCCGCATCGGGATGTATCTCCTTCCACACCCGCTCGTATGTGTCCATGGATGGGAGCGTCGTCGTAGGCACTTGTTGATCTGGAGCATGGTTAGCTTGCGTCTCTCTGGGGAGACGAAGGGAGGAGGTACCTAACGATATAGAGGACGAGAAAGTCTGATCCGGATCATAGGTCGTGAAGATGACAAGCTGCACACCACTCCCCTTCAACGACTCAGCCAGACACCTGAACACAGGTTCTGTCTCCCTACTGTCAGAGATCTGGCTGAACACCAAGACGCGCGCTCTACCCCCCTCCTCCACCCCATCCACAAACCACCTCCCAGCAACACCGATACTCATCTCATTATGCGCGCCATCACACCACCACCTCTCCATCCCCCCACCCCTCTCAACAATCTGAAACCTTCCGGGCCACTTAAACCCCTCAATC
>JPKE01001408.1:0-102804 GCA_000750995.1 Pseudogymnoascus sp. VKM F-4520 (FW-2644) | reverse complement strand
CTCCAAACGTATTTCTCTTTCTCTTTTCCCTCAGCCACAGTCCCGTCCAGTGTCTGGCTCTGCTAATTGTCAGCTCTACAACAGCAATAAGAGCTCTGAGAATACATACTCGGTCTTGAGTAGTGTGAGGGGACGACTCTGGGAAGAATATTTACACTCAGAAACCAAGAACGGTCCCTGTTCTGTGCTGTACGAAAAATATAAATAAAAAGAAACTGATAAAGATATGGTAATCGGGTGGCTTTTTCAGCAGACCACCTCTGTAACGGGTGGTGGTGGCTTTTTCACCAGATCACCCCTGTAACGGGTGGTCTGGTGAAAAAGCCACCCAATTAGCCGTAGAGGCAGATCTTCCTCTACAGGATGTATACAAGGTCTTCGGTCTCATCTCAACTAATACGAGTCCGTAAACACTGATACCATGCCAGATAACGTGCTACAGGCGATTGGCTGCGAGACATTGAAGGCATATTGACAGCCCATCTCTCTGAATTAGTGCACAATAAATTTTACTGGGACTGCCCATTTGTGTATGAGGTAACGTAGGTCATGGCGTAACCAACACAATGGCGTAACCGACGATTACTCCAACTGTGAGCGACGATGTAGCTGGTTTCTGCCTAGCTATCCCTACAACATGAATTTTGACCAGCATCCTAATGGGCCTTCTCGAACAGCTGAGATAGGCCGAAATAAGACGAGAAGGGTCGAGATCTACATTGTGGCAGCAGCGGATACGAGTGTAGGGGCGTACTGCTTAGCATTCTGCGGGTCGAGTGTTCCTAAACAGACTGATGAGAGGCTTAGTAGCGGGGGGCTAGAGGGGGCTGGGGGAAGCACAAGCTACACTGAGCCTTACCTCTTTTAGGACTAAATCACTAAATCACTAAATATTGGTTAGAATCGGCTACATGTCGGTCTTATGTAGATCTATATGGAGCATTTAAAGTCGCTATGTTATAGATCTACAATTAGTGCTCTTTAGGATTAGCTCATCTAGGCATAGTGGATTACTGTAACTATACCTCATATAGAAATGGGTAGTAAAGTTCATGTGTACTAATTTAGAGAGATGGGCTATTAAAAATGCCTTTAGCATCTCGTAGCTAATTACCTATAGCACGTTATCTAGCATGAAATTAGTGTTTATAGACGTACTTATATTAGTTAAGGTGAGCCTAAAGACCTTATATATATCCTATAGAGGAAAATCTGCCTTCTAGCTACCATATCCTTTTCTTTTTCTTTTATAGATGTTGCTAAATTATGGTCTATCGTTCGTAATACCTTATGATGTGCATACTGTTTGGCTACCTTATCTTTATCTTTTTATTTTATAGATGTCGCTGAATCAATAGCGCTATTTTAGAGGCTAAAAGCTAACAGTGATGCTAACATCACACTTCCATCTTAACCCTAATTACCTTCTATATACTAGACTTTGGTAATGAATAGAACGTTCGGTCAGTGTTGATTGAAGTCTGTTTTACCTACACTACATATTAGGGGACAAGACCTTACCATTGGAATGCATCGCTTAGGCAGGTGTGTTAAACAAAGAGGCGTTGATTGGCTGCCGTGGGGGGGAAATCTATTATGCAACTCTCCAGATATACGTAAAGTTCTCCACGGTCAAACACCGTTCCTACTATTCGGCCCGAATTCGATTGGATATTATGTAGATGAGGCGTATTCCACCTGGCTCCATGAACGCCGAGTCTTGGCTCACCAACTCCTGTTTGGATATGTCAGGAACCAAGACCAGCTATAGGCTCACAATACCCAACCCGAATCAGACGAGGTATTTCAACAAGTCCGAAAACGTAGCGTTGCCGGGTATATAAAGACGCCGTCACTTCCTCCTCTCTAAGCTCTCACGACTCAGGTTCAATACACTCATAACTCTTTCCTCCTCCCAACCTTTAAGTGCAACTTCTACAGCTACCAAAATGATTCCCGTAGTACTGGTTTCCGTCTCCCTCTTCGCTGCGCGCGCTTATAGCATCGGATCAGAGTACGCCAATGATGTTAAGCAAATCATGTCACAGATCGAACACAACTTCAAAATCGACTTGGACCACACGCCGTACTTTGAATCACCAAGGCGCTGGGAACCAACCTGCGTGGAGAACTGGGGAAAGTGCCCCAGAATTGGGAAATTTGAGCGCTATTTGCTGTCATCGGGAAAACCAACCGTCAAATACACCGTCAATGAGGACGCAAATATGGACAACTTTAACCCAGCCACCAGCGTACTGACTGCGACAAACTCGACAGCGATCATCCAATCCCGGACTGTCGGTTGGACCATTGGCGCAAAGCTTTCTGCAGAGGGAAAAGGCGTTGGTGCCGAGGTTTCAGCGTCATATTCCGACTCCAGCACCAACGGCGGAACGTACACCAAAACGGTTTCTTACCAGGAAACGTGCCTGCCTGGATACCGCTGCCGCATTGAGACCTGGACTTTCCATATCGATTATACTGGGCTATGCGTGAAACAATTGATACTCGACTGTGACAGCAAGTACACTATCGCCCAATGTGTGGAGCCCGTCTTGGGATGCCAACAGTTCATCGACTATCATAACCTTTGTGATACGGGCAACTTGGCCCCTTGTGACGTCAAGGTCCCGCTCTACCGGCCGTCCGGGGAGCCGTATACTCGCGTCGTTCTCGCCTCCGACCCGCCTGTTGGTAAGACGGCGAGGAGGTCAGAGCTCGACTCGCCGCAGACGGAGTACCGGATTATCGGCTGAAAGTCTTGTTGAAGAGAAGTTAGGGCAGATCACGGCCTCGACCTTCTTTTGAAGTTATCAGAGTCACAGCTGTTTTATTATGTATTTAGCTTCACCCTTATGGAGGCTGCTGATCAAGAAGGAACTAGTACCGTTATGAAGTTCAATAGAAAGCAGTCGCCAACCGACAGTCATTACCTTGCAAACTCTATGCATTATTAGAAACATTAGCAATGCTGGTGACAATTCTTTTCGTATTTAGTAGATGCTATAGTAGACCGCATTAGTAGTCTATGCGCTGCAGCTTAGTAATGCTTGCAATACACTACGCACTTAGTGAATTACAGCAGTTAACCCAGTGAACTACTGCGCTATTGGTTGGATTTCGGCGGCGAATAGAGAATGGGCGGCTTATTGCAGGTCGAATGTAGGTGCCAAACTTTAGACAGACCCCGCACCGAGGATTGAGTTGGCGTGTTGATTGCAGTGTTGATTGCGGTAGTACGAGTATACTGAGTAGGTAAGGTACAGTCGCTTGCACGGCTGGCTTCCCCTACCCCGAATTTTTGACTTCTTGCTAACTAGGGTTTCTCAGCTTATTGTTTAAATGCAGTTAAGCGCAGCCTGCTGTAGTTGCGCCAATTGATCAGGCCATCTTGCAGTACCTGTTGCTGTGATTTTTCACGTTTCCACCCTAGGCTTAAATGAAGACTCATGTCTCCTTCCTTGTCCTGCAAACGATCATCAACGGTAGATGTAGTTGAGCTGGCGTAATTGGCGAGAAGGAATAATGAGCTCCCTAAGTCTCTACGAAGGACAGATCCTTCAGTAATGGGCACAGGGAAGATAGTGAATATGTAGGCAACAATTACACCACCTCTAACGGCGAGGAGCCAATAGGGAGCTAACAAGTATATCTGATAAAATACTTGACCTGCCGTAGGCTCCTAGAAGAGGAAGACTTTTAAAAGAGGAATTCTCTTAAAAGAGAATTTATATAATAGAGCTATTATAGTTCCTTTAGTTCCTTATAGTTCCCTTAGTATAACGCTACTATATAGGAAGGCAGCAGTGAATGTAAATCCTTTAGATGAGATAGCAGTCTCAAGGAGTTCGGTCCTGAATTTCTTGCTGTTGTTTCCAAGGCTGTGGAGGAGAATGGGTGTGTGCGTGTGCGTATGTGTGGATGTTAGGAGGACGATAAAGGGCTTAGGCTAGTTCGCAGTGGATGTAGTAGACTTAGACATTACTAACAGGAGGGTAAGATATGTTTTCAATCTAGCTATGGCTTCATCTCCCTCTATCGTTCTGCACTATACTGTACAACAAAAGCCCATCTCGAGTATTAAGACATAACCACTCCTACATCAACCCAATAGTAACATCACCCTTCACCCTCGCATACAAATCAACCTCAACCTCTAGATCAAGCTCGATCTTAATCTTGAGCGAGCTATCCGTTGCGTCCTTATTTACAGGCCGGTCTTTGATCCTCGACTCCCTAATCGCTGCTGGCCTATACCCCATACTTTCTCTGATTTCGTCGCGCGGCTGCTGTTGCGCAACTTGATTGTTTGCTGCGTTGCCGTTAGGAGCTGCTTGCTGTGGTTGACGTCGGGCGCGGGTTCGACGGAGTGATTTTGAGTTCTGGCTTTGGTTATTGGCCTTCCCGTTCGCAACGGCATTGCCAGCGTCGTCGTTATTGGAATCGCTTTCGGACAGGTATGCAGTGTTGTTGTCCCTCTGTGTGGCGTCTGCCTCGACTTCTTGACTAGGAGGGTGTAAACACTAGGGTTCGATCTCAAACGATGGAGGGAGGGTTGATGGGAAAAGAAGATTCTTGATTTACCTGTCTGACATTGTAAAGAGCTGCTTTCGTAGCTTTTGGGAGAAAAGGGAGGAGAGTAGAGGGCAGGCTGCAGAGGAGAAATTCTAACGATTTACAAGTTTATCGACGAAATATTGACCTTGGTCGATCCATCGCCCTACTTTACTTTACTTATAGGATTGATATGTCTAAAATTATGGACGATGACGAGGATTATGAAACTCGTGGATATGCGCGACAGGGGTGGATAATCCTGTTTGTGGTGGCTTGTAAGGATCAATTGTTAAATACTTCACTGCCAAATATTGTTGACCTTGGATTACCGTCGCTGAAACTTGTCTTATTAGAAATTATGACGCTGTTTTTGCGAACTAGTCGCTTTAGCTCGCACTAGTGTCACCCTTGAGGCACCAAGGGCTCCACGCTATGCCTATTGTCGCGATTGAGACGATTGTCTAGATAGTTCAGTACAGAAGCAAGCACCTCGATGGTAGTTAAGAAGATGCTACCTCGACTGGTAGGTAAGCGACGTGCTTCGACACCACCTGTGTGACTGTGACCAACCTGGCTGTCTCACCTCAGCACTGTCGAATCTCGTTAACCGAAGCCCTTAATCAACAAGGGGTCCTCCCTACTATCGGGCGAGAGCCATTCACAGGGCCTGAATAATTGCAACTTTGTGGCATACAAATCCTGGAAATTGATTTCATAGATCGCCATAGCTTATAGTTGCGATGCCGTGTTGTCGTCGTCGTGCCTCGCCGCTGTTGCATCATAGTGAAACCCGGGGTGGTCAGGAAGGCGGAAGCGGGAGGCTCCACGGATCTTCGCGATATGGAGAAGTGCATGACTGAAAGGCCGTAAAATCCGGATCGAAAGCTTCGCGGTCTAGAATTTGAGCTACCACTCTGTGGCCCGTGCGCCTGTCTGCAGCGGCGCCCATGTCCAATAGTCTGAATTAGCCCAGGGGAATTCAGGGGTCTTGACGAGTACTTCGAAGTTGTCGAAGTCACGACAATAATCACTATGAACGCAATAATGGTCCGATTGAACTCAACTTAAAATTAAAATATAGTATATATCTAGTGCTAACGTATCAAATATTCAATTATAACAATGCCATAGCAACTCCTCGGCTTCTGATGTTGTTGCGGAGAGAGCCTTTAGTATCGTGGCGGGGATGTCTAGCTCGTGAGTTAAATTACGGCTGAATATCCACCCAATCTGGCGCTGGACAATTTTATATTGTTTTGATGCCCCCTCGACTCTCTGGTTGGTAAGGTTGCCTAGTTGTGTCAGAGCGGGTAGGATCTATAATATTAAGTATGTCAAGCCTATCTATGGCCCTTTTTTTTCTGATGATCGATTCTTCAATCCTTCATCGTCTCCCGTACGTTCGTTACAAGTCATGGCGATCATGGCCTCATCAGGGCCGTCGCGAACCTTACTGCTTCGTTGCTCGTTGCTCTTTTCTTTTTTCCTATTCGTTATTCTCCAAGGCGTTGTTCCATCTGCTGCTGCACAGAGCCATGGCCACCGCAGCCTGAACCACCGAAACACCGCAGGAGCTAGCAATATCGATGATGCACAGGCGCTTGTGAATGAGGCGTTGAAAGGTATTGCGGCAGCAAACAAGCTTCGTGTGGAAAACCCAAGGCGCGACAAATCCGGATACCGCCAAGGCGCTTTCGAAAGTTCCGCGACAGTCCAGAGATCGGACAGCTCGTTTGAAGCTCGCAGCAATGCGTCTTCGATTGACTATGTCATTCCCGAGAGCGTCATCACCGCTGCAAAGTCTGTTGCCGAGTCTCGCAGCCATACAAAGGGCGCGACCATTGACGGTGTGGCGAAGGCAGCAAAGCTCAAAGCGCAGTACTGGCCAAAGAGAAGCGATGCGGACACAGCAAGCTACTCTGCAAGGGACAGCAGCAGCCTCGAAACGCGGGCTTCTGCATTCTGGATGGAAAATATGAGCATGAATGGACGTAGCCCTTTGGCCCCATCAGGCTACGTCGTGAGTCTTTCTACCGAAACGTTATCTCGCCGCAACTGACAGAAATAGGTCTTCAGAAACGTCAAGGACTACGGGGCTGTCGGTGACGGGGTTCACGACGACACGGCTGCAATAAATTCTGCCATCTCGTCAGGATCCCGTTGCGGTCAGGCATGCGGTTCTAGCACAATTCTCCCAGCTGTTGTATATTTCCCTTCTGGCACTTATCTCGTTAGTGGTTCAATCACACAGTATTACAACACCCAATTAATTGGCAATGTGAGTAAATCTTGTTCTCTGCTTGACGGCTGCAACTGAAATTCCAATGCTAATGACTTCAATAGCCATTGAACAGACCAACCATTCTGGCTGCATCGAGTTTCGTGGGGTTGGGAGTGATTTCTTCTGATGTACATCCTACTGATGGCTCCGTGTGGTGAGCATTCAGTCTAACCGCACTACCAGGAGCGATGGCAATTCTAACAGAAGTTGATAGGTACACGCCTCAAAACAATTTCTACAGATCTGTCCGCAACTTAGTAATCGATATAACTAATACTGATCCTAATGCATATGTTTGTGGTATTCATTGGGAAATTGCCCAAGCTACCGACCTTCAAAATATTGACTTCTACATGAAATCTGGCACGACTCAACAGGTAGATTCCCTATGATACGTGTGAGGTTTTTATACAGAGCTCAACTGACAAGTTGCCAAGGGCATTTATATGGAAGATGGAAGCGGTGGCTTCATGACTGACCTTTACTTCAGTGGGGGAAACTTTGGGTTTGTTGACTCCCACTATATACATACTGACACTTCACTGACATATTTCAGTGCCTACTTTGGTAACCAGCAATTTACAACCCGTAATCTTCTTTTCAACGGCTGCAAGACTGCAATTCAAATCTTCTGGGATTGGGGTTGGACTTTGCAAGGGATCGCGGTTGTTTCCGGAACCACAGGAATTACAGTTACTGGCGGAGTAAGTAGAGCACCCCTGAATATACTTGTTGGTGCTCATATGGTTTTAGGCGGACACCTCACACGGCGGCGCAGGTGTGGGCGCAATGCTTATCACCGATTCCACATTCTCCGCTCTCGCCGTTGGTATCTCAACATCGCTCCTGACGGGTGCCCCTACAAATGTGGTGGTCCAGAACACTGTTTTCACCGGCTGCACCATCGCCATCCAAGATGTACAAGTGCCACAAACATTGGTGGCCGGCGGCACCTCGAGTGTCAAACTTGCATCGTGGGGCATGGGCAACCTCGTTCAAGGCACCTCAAGCACTGCATCTTTCCAAAGCGGAAAGACCATCGCAGCACCAAGCAGAGCTGCAAGTCTTGTTGATTCCTCAACAAACAATTTTTTCACCCGTAGTGCTCCGACTTACGAAGATATTGCCGCATCATCTATGGTCAACATCAAGTCCCAGGGCGCAAAGGGAGACGGCGTCACTGATGACAGTGCAATCATTAATCAAGTTCTTGCGGCTGCTGCGAAATCCAACTCCATCGTATTTTTCCCATTTGGTATCTACTTGGTCAAAGACACTGTCAAGGTCCCCGTCGGGTCTAGAATTGTTGGTCAAGCGTGGTCGCAAATTATGGCATCTGGGACCAACTTTCAGGATATGTCACAACCTCGTGCTGTTGTGAAAGTCGGAACTGCCGGGGATAATGGAGTTATTGAGATCTCTGACATGATGGTCACCGTCTCTGGCAGTACTGCAGGTGCTGTGCTGATTGAATGGAATGTCCATCAATCAACCCAGGGGTCTGCTGCTATGTGGAGTATGTGAATCAATTGCAAATACAAGGGCTCTGCTAACATATTAGATACGAACATGCGTGTTGGGGGAGCTCGAGGATCTCAACTCCAAGCCGCTGATTGTCCTAAACTGAGTGGGGCCGTCAAATCTGCCTGTGTTGCAGCATCGCTGCAATTGCATTTGACCTCTAGCTCTTCGGCCTATCTCGAGAATATCTGGGCATGGACAGCAGGTTCGTTTCTCTTTTTCATGTGCAGTTGTAGTATTTGATGCTAATTGGTGTGAAACAGATCACGATCTCGATATCACTTCACAAGCCCAAATAGACGTCTATTCTGGAAGAGGTTAGTGTTCCATCCTGTCTCATGACTAATCTCTTTTTCAACCCTTCGTCCCATATTAAACGATAGGTTTAATTCAATAATATAGGTATTCTCATTGAGAGTAAAGGACCGACGTGGCTATGGGGCACCGCATCTGAACACAATGTGTTATATCAATATGCACTCTCCAATGCCAAGACAACATTCCTCGGCTTGATACAAACTGAATCGCCATATTTCCAACCCGCACCTAAAGCGCCACTTCCTTTCACTCTAGGAAATTTTGCGAACGACCCGAGCTTCTCTGATTGTTCTTCTACCTCAACTACTTGTGCTGTCTCATGGGCGCTTCACATCGTCAATTCAGCAACAACTTACATCTACAGTGCCGGGCTCTACAGCTGGTTTAATGGCTACTCACAAGATTGCTTGAATACAGAAAATTGCCAAACTAGACTAATCAATATCGAATCCAGCTCTGATCTTTGGATCTACAATTTGATGACAAAGGGGGCACTTGAAATGATTAGTCCATTGGGGGAAACGCCCACGTACGCCTCGAACAATGTGAATGGATTCATGTCTACAGTAATGGCCTGGCTTGAGGGATCCTCAAGAGTCGTTGGATCACCACCCCCGACTACGTGTCAAACAGTTTCTGGAATGGCCTCACCAACACCTGCAAACTCCGTTTGTGGACTGAAGGGTAGTTCATATACGCTATCCGGTGCTGGAACCCTTGCTGGATATACTGCTGGCAGTCCTTATGTTGCAAGTCTTGCTGCTTGTAGCACAAAATGTCTGGCAACTTCTTGCTGTACAAATGTCTTTTTCATCCAAGGCAGCAATTGTAACTTGCATTATGGTCCTAGGGCTCTTTTGAGTGGTGTCGGATCGTTCAGTTACTACGATGCGACCTGCTTTACCTGTGGAGAGCTGAGCTGTACCTCGACCTCAACAACAGCTACACCCACTTCCACAACTCACACGACGACATCCACACCTTCCTGTAAAACAGTCTCTGGTCTCGCCTCGCCAACTCCCTCAAGCGCCACTTGTGGACTTAAAGGCACATCGCATGCTGCACTAGGTGCTGGATCTATTATAGGATATGGTAGTAGCAGCCCTTATGTTACATCTCTTGCTAGTTGCAGTGCACAGTGTCTGGCAACTTCCTGCTGTACGAATGTCTATTTCATTCAAGGATCTGCCTGCAATCTGCATTATGGACCGAACGCTTTTGATCAGGGTGTTGGAAGTACGCAGTTTGAATTTTACAACGCTTCCTGTTTCACTTGTGGAGCTCTACCAAGCTGCACCTCAACCTCAACCTCAACTACGCCTACTTGTAAAACAGTCTCTGGGATCATCTCACCAACTCCCTCAGCCGCTATCTGCGGAGGTAAGGGCTCTTCACTCGCCGCTTCTAATGCTGGAACTATTGTTGGATATGTCGCTGGTAGCCCTTACGTAGCAAGTCTTGCTGCTTGCAGTTCTCAATGCCTTGCAACTTCGTGCTGTACAAACATCTATTTTATCCAGGGGAAAAATTGCAACTTACATTATGGACCGAAGGCTTTTAATAGCAACGTTGGTAACCCATTGTTCAACTACTATGATGCGACTTGTTTTACTTGCAGATCGTTGAGCTGCTCTAAATAGTTAGATATATTCTCTATTATAGCATGGTGGGCCTAAAATATCTATAACAATATAATACCACAGTTCTGCTGCTTTGGAATGCAAGAAAACTATCACTAAGACTTGCCTTTAAGAGTGTGACTTTTCACTTGACGGTGTTTAGACAGAGTGTGTAGGAAGTGTGTGCAGGTAACATTACACCAACTATGCCAAACCCATTTGAGAGTGGCAATGTGCCATCTAGCATTCTTGTCCTATCGTGCACAAAGTAACATTACAGTGTTACGACCGCCTGTGCGTACAAGATACTGCTAATGTGATCGAGTTCGTATTTCTAGTCAAGCTCCGTCGCAATCCTGTAGTTGCGATCGCAATTGCGACCACGTTAATTTGAGTAGGCGCAATTAGGATCACAGCCACGTGATCGCAACTAACTACCACATCCAACACCGCCCGGCAGAAAAGTTCCAATCGCAAGATAAGTGCGATCAAACTTCACGACCACCACCTCCCACCCAACGATGCCGAAAGAAAACAAACAACGTGGTCGCCGCGGCGAGGGCAAGCGCAAGAGAGAGGCGAATGCGAACGAAGAGCCTGTGGGCAAGCGGCCCGCTCTCGAAGTTGGTGGAATGACCTTTGTTGGCGACACCACCGACACCTTCATCCCACCGCCATTCACCGAAGAAACCGACGGTCGCCCCTTCTACGGCCTCCTCGCCGAAGAAGAACAAGAATACTTTCGTCGCGCGGACGAACTGCTCGAACTCAATGACTTCCCGTCCGACGAAGACCGGTCGCTGTTCCTCGCCAACGTATTCAAGGAGGCAGAGGGGAAGGAACTGAAGATTGCCAACAGCCAGTCGTGCTCGCGGCTGATGGAGAGGCTGATCCTGCTGAGCACGGCGGCGCAGAAGAAGACGCTGTTCCAAAAGTTCAGCGGACAGTTCCTACACTTGATCCAGCATCGATTCGCCAGTCATTGCTGCGAGACGCTCTTCATCCATTCTGCGCCGATAGTCACGCAGGAACTCACCGAAGATGAGCCTGCACCAACTGACGAAGTCTACGTGTCGATGGAGAACTCCTTCCTCTACACCCTGAACGAACTCGAAGGACAAATCGGCTTCCTCCTCAACGACCGATTCGCATCCCACGCCCTTCGCGTCCTCCTCGTCGTCCTCTCGGGAAAACCCCTTGCAAAATCCTCGACAAAAACCCTCCTCCAAAGCCGAAAGAAGGAAAACATCACAACTCCCGGCTTCAAGTCCTCCGCCGAAGAGCTCAGCTTGGAAGCGCGCGCCGTCCCATCCTCCTTCCAAGACGCAGTCAACAAGTTCATCTCCGACACTTCTGCCATCCTCGACGAGACGTCCATTCCAGTTCTGTCCTGCCACCAAACTGCCAACCCAGCCCTCCAACTCCTCCTCGAGTTGGAGCTCACCCGACCGACAAAGACAAAAGACCTCGCCCCAGAAGCGTCCGGCTCCATCCTGAGAAAACTCCTCCCCGATAACATCGAAACTGAGGGCTCCGCCTCGGCAGCATTCGTCAGCGGCCTCATATACGAGTCGATTGGTTCTCGCCTCCTCGAAACCCTCGTCACGTACGCCCCCGGAAAGCTCTTCAAGCAAATCTACCGCTCCACCTTCAAAGACCGCATCGGCGCGTTGGCTCGCAACGAGATTGCAACCTACGTCGTCATCAAAGTCCTCGAGCGCGTTTCCCGCGAAGATCTCGAGGAAGCGGCCACATCCATCATCCCCCAAATCCCCAGTCTCGTCGAGCGATCCCGAACGACCATCCTCAAGACCCTCCTTGAGCGCACATCCGCACGACGCGCCGAGAAGAGCACTGCTGCAATCACAACCGCGATCGCAGAAGCATACGGCAACGACCCCGCGACTCTCCTCCTCAAAATGACCAACACAACCCCACAAACCGCCCCATCCGAAGAAGAAACCACCGAGAAAGCAGAACCCCGCCCAGATCTCAACACCCTCCACGGCTCTCTCCTCGCACAGGCCATGCTCGCCATTCCAGGCCTCCCAGCCACCCTCATCCAGGATTCTCTCCTGTGCCTCGACCTCCCCACCCTCCTCCACCTCGCCTGCACCACGACGACATCTCACATTCTCCAGGCGGCACTGATCCCCACCGACCCATCCTCCCCCAGCAACCCGGGTAGCGCCAACAATGCTCCATTCCGCCGTAAGCTGGTCAACATCTTCCTCGTGGACCCTGCGTCGATCGTCACGCTCGCGACGTCAAAGTCGGGCTCGCATGCCCTCGACGCGTTCTGGGATGGCACACAGGGGCTGATGATGCTGAAGGAGCGCATCTGCAGTATCCTTGCCGACTCGATGGCTGAGCTGCGCGAAGACTGGGTGGGAAGAGTGGTGTTGAGGAATTGGATGGTGGAACTCTTCGTCAGGAGGAAGGTGGAGTGGATTGCAAAGGTTAAGGAGGGAGAAGGAGGGAAGACGGTTGCCGTGGCGGCGAAGGAGGATGAAGGTGACGCCACGGAGGCGAAGAAGCCATTTCCTGCAAAGACTGGAAAGGGTCCAGTGAAAGGAAAAGGCGGAGATGGAAAGTCGGCGATTCAGCTTGCGAGAGAAAAGTTTGCGGCGGGAAAGACGAAGGGGGAGACGAAATTTGTCCGTGGCAAGGGAACGGGTGCAAATGCCGGGATGATTAAAAGTAGATAGACGGGCAGTTATACCTATGAAGTCAATGTTTTCGTACTCTGTGATCTTTTATGACGAAAGCCTTGCCCTCTATCTAATGGCCTTGAAGCCCTGACTCATATATTTACCTTCTACATCGTCCTGTTTCGCCCGTCACATATTCCCAACTTTTTTTTTTTTTCGTACACCCCATCCCCCCGCAGAAAAAGACAACCTAGCGAACTCCCCCATTTCCCTTTTCCCCCCTAAACAATCCAGACTGTTCTTATACAAAATGGCCACGCCTTCCCGTCCGATCAAAACAAACCCCGCTTATCCCAACATAAAAACCCGTAATATAAAAAAATGATGCCTAGATCAGTAAATAAATGGTAGAATCGGACGCCGGTCGCTTCGCTCGTAAAATGGTGAGTCTCTTGTCGTCCGGCTCATGGTATACAGCTAAAAGTAAAATGGTGCAAAAATTCGCACAACGGTGATGACTCGGAGATCACCAGCACCGCAGCCAACCCCAGCCCTTCTTCGGAGGCCCAATATCCCCTTGTGGTATTGGAAGCCTCATTCGCTTCCCCTCCATCTCCAGAGGGCTCAACGGCGCTGTCACGGCATGTCTCACACCAACCCCCGCCTCCGACTTCCTCCTCCGTATCTTCTTCTGGCGCTGGTCTTGACTCTGCCCGCTCCTTCCCGCATCTCTCCTCGGCATTTGCTCCGCCCGTTCCCTCTCATGTCGCTTCGCCTGCTCGCGCTGGTATCGCAGGCTCTCTTCCGTCCAGTCGACTGTATAGCGCCTATTATCCCTCCGGTCCTCCCTCTCCGCAGTAGCCCTCGCATACTCCTCCTCTAGCCGCTGTTGCTCCTCCTCCCGTCGAGCCTCCACCACCCGTCGCACAATTAGCCCAAACGTCTCTTCCACATTAACTCGCTCCCGCGCGCTTGTCTCCATAAACCCGCACCCATGCCGCCGCGCCCACTCCAGCCCCTCCCGCGCCGGCACCCGTCGAGAACTCGCCAGGTCAACCTTGTTTCCCGCCACAATCTTGACTGGCCGCAACTCCGATGCCTCGCTCACGACCGTCGTCCCCGTGCCACGCCTCGACCGCCCGACTCGCGTTGTACTCCTCGTCAGCGGCTCACTGCCCTCGATCCGTCGCTTTAGCGCCGTCTCTGCCCTCTCCTCCCGACACTCCCCCTCCACCCGCACCAGTGCCTCAAACCAACCCAACGCCTCCAGACTCCGCCGGCTCGTAATGTCGTACACCAGCACAAACCCATCTGCGTGCAGCGCCTCCTGCGCCCACAGCCCGCGGTACTCCTCCTGCCCTGCCGTGTCCGTAATCGTAATCACATACTCCACGCCGTCCACCCGCCGCGTTATGCTGTAGCTATCCTCAATCGTCGGGTCGTACGTCGAGGTGAAGGCGTTCCGCACGAGTGATAGCGTTAGCGACGACTTGCCGCTCCCGCCCGCGCCGAAGAGTGTTATGGCGATGGGTTGTGGGGAGGGGGCCGGGCCGGGCATCGTGGGTCGGGATTATAGGCTGTGTGCCGAGCTGAGCGATGCGCGAGGTGAAGACGAGCGTGAGTGCTGGGCGAGCCGCCCGCGTTGTGGGCGGCGCTGGTTGTTCAATTCGAGTATTTCGCGTGTCTGCGCGCAGAAGCTCGTGTTGTTGTGGTATCCCTTTTGCCGGCTATGTCTCGTAGCTCGTTTGGCCGTTTCGTCAGTCGTGTAAACAGTTCAACAGATCGTAGCTACTGCGTAAAGGCGAGATCGCAAACACTCCTCTCGATTCAATGGCTCGTCGCTGTCGTTCTCTCGCGATGGGCGTTGGTCGCGCGCTGAGATCGTCGAAGGGGTTCTGTCAGGTACTGTGCAGTGCAGTAGCGTGGCGCCGGTTGCTGCAGGATACCGAGCTTATGAGCACACAAGCAGCTGACAGTGGGCGCCTTGGTTAGGCTGGCTAGAACTTCGTTGGGCTGGCTAAATTGGGTGTTTTGGCACGTTTCGCCTGGTGGTCTGTTGGTGGCCGTGCAATCGTGTACAGTAGGGCGGGTAAAATGCGACGAGAACGGTGTGATAGGAAACTGCAGGATTCAAAGATGGGAGGGTTGGGTGGTCGCGTCGGGGAGGGGATAGAGGGAGTTGTAAGGAAAGGTAGCACGAGGCACGCGCAAAATGGAAGGGGAAAGGAATGTACGGGATAAGAGCGTGCGTCGTCTCGGAGATGAGCTCGGGCGATGAAGAATGTGATTGTGATGCGGAATGTGAGGCTGCATAAGACCTGGGAATGCTAATATATGTTGGCATTTGTTGGTTTAGGCTCTGGGGCCTAGCTCTGCAATTTATCTATTTTGTTTACCATACACCACCAGCGTCATTCTAGAGTCTCCATAGCTATTCATATCCATATCCCCCTTTTTGTGAGACATTCGGGGTGTCCGGACTTGGAGCTCGTCGCGATGATTTCTCACGCCATGACAGCTACTACTCTGTACAGTTATTTACAGTTATTTACCCTATCGTCTTCCAGAAGCTCCACGTCGCCTTGGTGTCTCGGAGCAAGCAAAGCACAGTCCTCTGCTATGCTCCACGACAGGACCAACTCCTGTCCTGTCAGCTACCCGTCAGCTTCAAACTCGCCCAAAGTGGTCCCTACGAGCCGGAGCGCGCATCCAGATGGAGATCCATCACAGACCCGTTTGGTCGCTCTAGAAGCCGCATCTAGCTTCTCTCCCGTTACCAAGAGAGACGCGCCCAGCCATTCTCCAATTACCTTGTTTGGCCCGAAATTATAGGGATCTTGAAGGCTCCAGGGCGTCAGTTTCAGGGTTCTGTTTAGGGGTCCACGCTGTCGATCAAACCGTGGCTTTTTCCCTTTTTGCCATTTTTTTTGCCTTTGCTAATATCGCTTATTCAGCTACCTGAGACCCCATCCAAAAAAGAAGGCCAATGGAACAATTAAACCCTGTCGTCGCACGCGAGATGGGTGGAACATGCGGATCCCAAGGAGATCTTTGTGGGATAGCCTCCTTTATGTGGAAATAGGGAAAATGTGATTTTATACTAGACTATTTGTGCGTAAGGGCGATGTGAGGATATATTAATGCGTATCGGACTCTCTGTTCCTCCGCTGGCGGATCTACTTTGTCCGAAATGGCGGCTTGCCATGAATTTATCAATCTACCCCTCCAAAACCATAACGGTGAGACTGTGCACACCATCTCTGACAAACATTTCTCACACAAACACAAACTTCCCGCCAGCAAACTTGCTGGCCATATATCTATATCTCTGCCTCCCACTCCCAGTTTATAATCACTTCCTCCTCTTCTCTCCATTAACCCTTCCTCGCCCTTTGGTATCGTTGAAAAAGCCCACGGCTTATCTGTCCCTTTCCCCGCTCTGATATCTGAGATCGCCAACATGGTCCCCTTCAAGGCCCCCACAAAAGAAATTCTTGCTACAGCTCCTACGGTTCGTTTGAGGCCGCTCTCCTGTAAAAATCAGATCAATGAGCTAATAGCATCGCAGCTCCCGTACAAGCAGTTCCTCCTTTTTGGCGACTCTATCACTCAGGGCGCCTTTGATCAGGCTAAGGGATTTGCTCTAGGCCCTCAGTTGGCTCATGGTACGCTTCCCCGATCTAGTCACGTGTGAGAGCAAACGGAGACGCTTTTGCTGGACATTACTTCCATCAGTCCGGCTGACTGGTGTCCTACAGATTATATGCGTCGCCTGGATGTCGTGGACCGCGGCCTTAGGTATGTCCCCTGATCACCAGCGCGTCCCTTGCCAACACCTCCAGTGGATACAACACCGACCAGGCCCTCGCCATGATTGAATACATCTTCCCTCCTCCCACCACCGCCAAAATCGACTACATGGTATATCCCCCGTCTTCCCTCCAAACCCCCACTAACCCGTCGCCAGACCCTCTTCTTCGGTGCCAACGACTCCTGTCACCTCGGCGGGGTCAGCCACCAACACGTCCCGCTGCAAACCTACCGTGAGAACCTCCTCGCCATCCTCTCCCACCCCCTCCTCCTCGCGCACAACCCGCGAATCGTTATCATCACCACCCCTCCCGTGGACGAGTATCAGCGCCCCGAGGAGACGCGTTCAGATGGACGTGTTGACCGCGGTCGCAGCGCCGAGAATGCGCGGGCGTATGCTGAAGCTGGGAAGGCCGTTGGGGAGGCGCTGAGAGCAGAGGGGAGGGAGGTTGCCGTTTGCGATCTTTGGAGCGCATTGATGGCGCGGGCGGGGTGGACCGGCGAAGGTGTGCTCCCTGGTAGTCTAAAGACGGATAAGAATCCCGCCTTTGCTGAGTTGCTCTCCGATGGTATGTATAATCTTTTCGTCGCTGGTCATCCTGTCATCCCGCCGGAACCTCAACTTCAACCCCATCATCTCCATCGCTGACAGCATCCTCACAGGCCTCCACTTCAATCCCGGTGCCTACCGGGTCCTTTATGATGAGCTTCGCAAGACCCTGGATCACACCTGGCCAGACAGCCACCCAGAGCGCCTGGAGAAGCATTTTCCAGATTGGGACGCCTGGTTTTAGCGTACGCCGGTTGACGGGCCGAAACGTGAGCAGCGACTTCAGCAGGTTTCGCGACGCAAAGAGCGAGAGCAGCACGCGGATGTGATGCCGGTTCGAGAGGGAGGCTTTCGTGAGCGCGGCCAGAGGCGGAGAGGCGCGTAGGACGGCGCGCGGTGTGGGGATCGGGATGGGCAGGGCGGGAACGCGCAGCTGGCTAAGTTTTTGGGGCATGATGGGGCATTTCTCGTTCGTGGTGGCGGCGAGGTGATTCGCGTTGTGGGCGGGTGGTGGTCGTGATGAGCAGTAACGTAAATAGACGGAAAATCGACAGTATTTTAGACGCGTTGAGCTTCGCGTCGAGCTTTGGACTCGGTGACACTATGCCCCTTTCGGCGAGGGAAGCTGGGGAGATGGGGTAACTGGCTCTTTCCCCGCTTGCATTGCTCTTAGCACTCTAACGGAAATTAAGGCTGGAGATAATCCCCATATATCTCGCGGGAGTTGCTTGATTTAGTCGTAGCCTCGTCTGCACGATTCAATAACATTTGTTGACATTTGTTAACATTTGTGAGGAAGGGCACTGCAAATACCAGGTCTGCCGAGGCAATTGTTGATATACTAGTCTCCAATAGGTTTAGGGTATATCCATAGCGGGCCTGGGAATCGACAGAAGCATTCACATGCCAGAATTGTGTCGGAGGGTCCCGATAAAGCATAACATGGAATTTCTATTTATGAAACTCACCCTGGACCAATAAGAAGCCTTCTATTACACTCTATTACACTGAATATTTACTTTGTGCAGCCACAAGTCATTTCCGATTACAGTAAAAGAGATACGTACTCGAGCACAAAGGCTGTTGGACTGATTGTGACCACAACGACGTAATCTGCCATGTGATGCAACCAGAATCCGGGGACGGCGGAACTTAAATACGGGGGGGAATCCCTGCATTGTTCTCCATTGTATCCATCTCCATACATAACTGTGTGGGGTCATGAGAGCATGTGAAAGCCACTTCAACGCTGACCTTTTACCCTGTGTTTCCGCCGAGGCCTTGATATATGAATAATCCCCATTCCTGACGGCTTCTTTTTTTCCTTTCCTCCTCTCGCTATACCGCTCTTTGTTCTCTATAGGCTTTCCTTCATTTCGGGAAAGATTTTACTATAGACTTGTAGCGATTACATACCCAAGACATCATGTCGAAAACATTCACCACCGCCGATGTTGCCGCGCATAACTCAGCCAGCGACCTCTTCATCATCGTCGACGAGGATGTCTACGACCTAACCAAGTTCCAAGATGACCACCCAGGTTTGTCCTGACCCTTGGTTATCGACAACTGAATTGACACTAACCGATTAATTCCAGGTGGAAAGAAGATCCTCTCCAGGGTCGCCGGAAAGGACGCCTCAAAGCAGTTCTGGAAATACCACAATGGTACGATGACCCCACTCACCTCTTCACCATCGCGAAAATACTAATTCGTCATAGCCGGCATTCTGAAGAAGTACAAGGCAAAGCTCCAGGTTGGATCTTTGGACACCAAGAAGGCCGCTGCACCACCACCACCTCCCCCAGCGCCGGCACCAGTAGCAGCTGCTAAGCCGGCTGCCACAACCACCGTCGCCAAACTCGACAAATCGCAATACGAGCCATTAGAGGAGTTCGGTGACTTGATCCCATACGCTGACCCATCGTGGTACCAAACTGTACGTACTCGCATTTCAGCCATACCTTGAGCGATGCGCTAACACGATTCTAGTACCACTCCCCATACCACAACGAGAGCCACGTCGCCCTGCGCGCGGAGGTCCGCGCCTGGGTTGAGGAGAAGATCGAGCCATTCGTGACCGAATGGGACGAGGCCAAGGAGGTCCCCAACAGCATCTACAAGGAGATGGGCACTCGCGGATACCTGGCCGGCCTGATGGGTTCGGACAACTTCCCTACCGAATACACCAACAACCGCGTCGCATCTGTGGCCCCGGAGCAGTGGGATCTCTTCCACGAGCTGATTGTCACCGATGAGCTGTCCCGCGCCGCCTCTGGAGGTTTCGTCTGGAACGTCATTGGAGGTTTCGGTATTGGCTGCCCGCCTATCATGCACTTCGGTCAACAGGCCTTGAAGGATCGCATTCTCCCTGGCATCCTCAACGGCGACAAGCGCGTCTGCCTCGCCATCACCGAGCCCGACGCAGGATCTGACGTTGCCAACTTGGGCTGCGAGGCCAAGCTCACCGAAGACGGCAAGCACTACATCGTCAACGGTGAGAAGAAGTGGATCACGAACGGTATCTGGGCCGACTACTTCACCGTCGCCGTCCGTACCGGCAAGCCCGGCATGAACGGACTCAGCATGCTGCTCATTGAGCGCGAGGCTGGTGGCGTGACGACGCGCCGCATGGACTGCCAGGGTGTGTGGTCCTCGGGAACCACCTACATCACATTCGAGGACGTCAAGGTCCCCGTGGAGAACCTGATCGGCAAGGAGAACCAGGGCTTCAAGGTCATCATGACCAACTTCAACCATGAGCGTATCGGCATCATCATCCAGTGCATCCGCTTCTCGCGTATCTGCTACTCCGAGTGTGTCACCTACGCCCACAAGCGCCGCACCTTCGGCGTGACCCTCATCAAGCACCCCGTCATCCGTCTCAAGCTCGCACACATGGCTCGCCAGATCGAGGCCTCGTACGCATGGCTCGAGAACATCATCTTCCAGTGCCAGCGCATGGACCAGACCGAGGCCATGCTCAAGCTCGGTGGCGCCATCGCTGGCCTCAAGGCCCAGAGCACCATCACCTTCGAGTACTGCGCCCGCGAGGCCAGTCAGATCTTCGGTGGTCTGTCGTACAGCCGTGGTGGCCAGGGTGGCAAGATCGAGCGTCTGTACCGTGATGTTCGCGCGTACGCCATCCCAGGTGGTAGCGAGGAGATCATGTTGGATCTGAGCATCAGGCAGGCACTGAAGGTGCACGAGATTCTGGGAATGAAGTTGTAGAGTGTTTTGGGTTGGCTGGGGGAAACTAGACGGAGGGAGATTTTGGTGATACCCGGATTAAAAGCGGGAGGGTATCTGTAATTATATGCATTGATGTGTGTATGTATGTGGGCAGGCTTATAGTATCTAAATGACATTACTATCTTACATTAATTTTGGTGTGTTTGGGTTGTATTGTGCTGTGGTCGTTCTGGTCTTAATCTGATGTCTCTCGGTGACCTTAGCGGATGTATGAGTGGGCACAAGGTCGCCATGGGAAGGAAGTGCGGTGTGTTCTGTGAAGACTCTGCTCTGTGAGGTGCGAAGCCTGTGTTCTGTGAAGCCTGTGTTCTCTGAAGCCTGTGTTCAGTGAAGCCTGCGTTCTGTAAAGCCTGTGTTCTCTGAAGCTTCTCTCTCGGGAGTGATATACAGATGCCCACGTGATCCCATATCACTTCTCTCAGCAGCAACCTGAGCCGTTTGCAATGGATGTAACACCAGTGATGAGATCTCTATTCCAGACTGAAGTGATGCCAATGCCCCTATTCGCGTTGGGACAAGCACTAAGCGCTAACCGAACACTACACGATGCTCAGCCTCGCTGCTCACGACGACTTTTGGCCCATTCTGCGCCAATTCTGCACTGAACTCCGTTGTCGTACCGCCGTAATCTTCCATTCGGGGCTGCCACTCTGGTTGTTTTAGATGTGCATGGGCGCAGAATATGGAACTGCCAAGCTTTGGCAATTAGCGCCAAGCGAGCGTTTATGGAAGTCGCGACCGCACATCTTTTATTCTGACAGCAAGTCGCGTCTACTGTCACTGACAATAGAGATCTCCTCTAGACGACAATCGATCAACATCATGTCAGAAATCAACTCTATAAAAGAATATAACAACCACGGATTTGCTCTCAATGATCCTAACCAACTCATACCAAATTCACCTTTCTCCTCTTCACAAGCACAGCACCCTTTCTTCTAACCTGTCTCGGCCATCGTATGTCCACCATGTCTCTTGGCCTTCTTGGCTACTCTCCATGAGACCAATAACTCCGACCAAGGCCTGGTATCCACTCCTATTCCTGCACACTCATCAAACCCCAACCCCATCCCCTTACTCCAGTTCCTCCAGTACGTGCACAATATTTCCTTGGGTCCCCATCTTCTGCCTCTTGGTACCGCAAATGTGCAGTCCATACGAGGCCGTATCGCTATTTGCGATACCCTACATACGCGGCACAACTACCAGCCCAGCAATGCCGCGCCTTGGCGATGGAGCGTGTGTTTGTCTCGTCGTCCCCAAGGTTTGGACTTGGATCTCTCTTACTCGCTGTTACTTCATACTACCATACCAACGTCATCTCACTTTCTCTTGCTCGTTCCAGTCTTTCTCTGTGTTTTTTCATTCCTTTATACCCTGGCTCCTTTGAGCTCTTGCTCCTGCGACTACGTGAACTCGCTCAGTGTGCCATATCTCTCCGACACTTGCTCCAAGACTCCGCTGTGACGACAATGCTCTGTTGACCGAAGCTGCCTGCGAACCCCGACTGCTCCGACCCATCCGGCCTCGATCTTTCTGTACCTATTAGCTCTTCGTCCGAACATACATACTCGCGCATCCGCCCATCATGAAGTTATGGAGCGTCGCGCGCCTCGCGGCAGCAGCTTGCTTTGGTGGCGCTCAACTGGCCGCTGCCGTTGAATTTGACCCCACCTCTTCTGGTACTGCTCTCTGCTGCGTCTCCGATAAGTTGCGCAGTGCTAACGGTCCTTCCAGCTTCAATTAAATCCGCCACATCCGATGTGGCTAAGAAGTTGATGTCATTCTACACTGGTAACCAGCCGGGCGACACGCCTGGCTACCTGCCGGATCCATACTACTGGTGGGAAGCAGGAGCTATGTTCGGGGCCATGATAGACTACTGGTACTACACAAACGACACGACCTACAACGACATCGTCGAGCAAGCCTTGGTCCACCAGGCCGGCGACGACCGCAACTACATGCCCATCAACGCTTCCAAATCCATGGGTAACGACGATCAGGGCTTCTGGGGCATGACTGCCATGATGGCTGCCGAACGCAACTTTCAGAACCCCCCCGAGGATCAGCCGCAGTGGCTCGCGCTAGCCCAGGCCGTCTTCAACTTGCAATCGGGTCGCTGGGACACGGAGACTTGCGGCGGCGGTCTGAAGTGGCAAGTCTATGTCTTCAACAAGGGATACGACTACAAGAACAGCATCAGCAACGGCGCCATGTTCAACATTGCGAGCAGGCTCGCGGTCTACACCGGCAACACGACATATGCGGAGTGGGCGGAGAAGACGTGGGATTGGGTCGAGTCGGTCGGTCTCATCAACGAGAAGGGAGATGTATTTGATGGCAGCAGCGATCTCTTGAATTGCACGGAGCTGGATCACACCCAGTGGTCCTATAACGCGGGCATCTGGCTGCACGGCGCTGCGAACATGTATAAATTCGTATGTTCTGCCTTATCCCCATCCTCCCCCACGGAGCACCCCTACTAACCCATCCACCCAGACCAACAACTCCGAAAAGTGGCTCGAACGCTCCACCCGCATTCTCGATAAGGCAACCACCCAATTCTTCTGGAAAGACACGGGCATCATGTACGAGCCCTGCGAGGCCAGCCCCGGCGAGCCCCTCTGTAATATCGATCAAATGTCCTTCAAGGCCTACCTCTCCCGATGGCTCGGCGCCACTACCCGCCTTATCCCCTCCCTCGCCCCGAAAATCATGCCCCTCCTCACCACATCCGCTGTCGCCGCTGCCAAGCAATGCATCACCGGCGCCGTCGGGGCCGCATGCGGCCTACGCTGGTACGAGGGTAGCACGGACGGCCGCGAGGGCGTCGGCCAGCAGATGAGCGCCATGGATGTCATGGGCGCGCTGCTGGTGACTGGCGCGAGGGACCTGGTTACTAACGATACGGGCGGCACATCGCTAGGTGATTATGGTGACTCGGTGGATACGGCGGCCAAGGTTCGCGGGTCGATCGAGGTGACAACTGCGGGGAGAGCGGCGGCGGGTATGCTGACGGCAGGCATGTGCGGGCTCGTTGGCCTAGCGGTGTGGTTTATGGTTGGGTCTGATGGGTGGGTTGCGTAGATTTGATAGGGGGGCATTGGGGTCATATGCATACTGGTATTTCCAGTGGGTTGGTTATTGTAAGTACCGTTTGAAGCATCATACCATGTTTTGGATGAAAGAGTTCATGTGCGAATTGCATAGGGTTGCTTGTAGGAAATATAAGAGAAATACGAATCAAAAGATAACATAAACGAAATTTACGGGCACTGAATATGGTGGTGTGTGATCCCAAATTTATTCTCCTGTGGGAGCCAATGTCGTAGGTATTGTTGTTCTCTAAACTGTCTACCGTGAACTCATCGCAATTTGCCACACTCGAGGGCCTATACGATCAAAAACCAAGTTATATCTTCATTCGCGCCTCGTCGCATCTACAACTTCGGCCCTTCGGCCTGCAAGTCATGCGCAATCCCCACCCCAGCAAATGTCCCCATATGCATCGCCTGTATGACACTCTTGATCGGCGTTGCGCAGTCTCCCGCCGCATATACACCCTTGACACTCGTGGCTCCAAATGGCGGCGTTACCTTGATATCCCCTCCAGGCGTCAACTCCAATGCCAACTGCTGCGCAAACGGACCATTGAGCTTTGTAGGCGGCTTGTGCGCAAGGAACGCCTCTTGAACTGTGCTTCCATCTACAAAGGTGAGAGTGATTCCGTTGCCTTCGGCGCCGGGAGCGAGGGAGGTGATCTCCCGGTCGTCGGTGGTGATGGCGGTATTGTCTTGGCCGAGGAGTGCGGCGATGGAGGCCTGTACGGTGGGGTTGTTTGAGGTGTAGATCACGACCTTGGAGGTGATTTGCTTGGCACTGCGGGCGAGGGCAGTGGCTACTGCGGGGACGGAGTTCTCGCCGAGGGCAAGGACGCCGGAGGAAGGCTTTCCGGCATCTTCATAGCCGTGGCAGAAGAGGCAGTGGTAGCTAGGTGTTGTTAGTTCCATTGAGGGGTGAAGTGGAGCCTGGAATAGGGTTAAGGACGTACATAGATCGACCCCAGCAGTCATCGTATCCCTTGATATCAAGCGCCAAATCCGTAACACCACTGGCAAGCAAGACCCTCCTGCCTGTGAACGCCGTTCCGTCAGCAGTTGTAGCCGCGAAGTCCCCCGCGGTCGTCTTCTCGATCGTGGCGATCTCGCGGTCCTCAAATGAGATCGTGTTATACCGCTCCAAGATCTCGGCGCGCGTTGCGCCCCTGAAGGCAGCGGGGTCCTTGTGATCCCATGTCGGTATGGTGTGCATGTGCGCTGAGCGTGCGTTCCGGAAGAGCGAGCTGTCAAAAACGATCGCGGTGTGCAGCTGGCGGGCAAGGGCAAGAGCCGCAGACAGGCCAGCAGGGCCAGCGCCAATAATGAGAGCGTCTACGAGAGGCATTGTTGCTGCAGTAGTTGTTATGTTGTTGGTAAGGGATGTGAAGAAGTTGGGTACGAGGTTGGTGGTGAGGTTGTGAAGGAGAGACATGGAAGAGAACTATATGCTATATACTGCATTTTGGAGGGAAGACAACGAGAGGTGATTGATTCATTATCTTCATATTAGGCATGGGCATGGTTGCTGACGCGGTGGTCTCGGAGCTTTGAATCTGCAACTTCTGCGCCGAGGGGCCGATATGACTGTTGCGGCGCTCGATCGGGAAGTTATCACTTTATTAGCGTGTTGGCGTTTGCTTGATTAACTGGTTGGAGTTACTTTAGTGGTGACGTTGGGGTGCAGCGGGGTACGTAGGGCTAGGATTATAGCGGGTCGGCACCTTGGGGGGTATGTTTAGCAATAGCACACCCCTACACCACGGTATGTCAGCTTCACGACTCTGTGGATTCTAGGCCTTGGGATTAACAAATATGAGCAATGTAACAAGTTTAAGGTGAGCAAGATTGAGCAATATAGCGGGCTCGCAATGAGTCTAGACTATTTTGTTTCGTGTGATTTATAAAAACGCAAGTGCAAAGCAGCGATGAATATTAACATAATTTATATTAAATTATCGGCGACTTTCAATCGTTAGAGCTGACAATTTTATGAAATTCATGGCTCTAAATCGAACAACTAACTAAAGAATCCATACGAGTACGCTGGACGCAGAGGTAGAATTACGGCACGTGTTGGAGCGGTTTGTGGCGGGAACCCATGTTGAGACCGTAGTTTTGCACATTCCGGGGAAGCAGGCGAAGGAGCTAATGGTGTTAAGAGATTAGGCTGTAGAGGCCTAATGAGGTAAGAAATAAGTCGGGTTCATTCTTCGGGGGTGAAACAAACGCCTCGAGGGATTACCCGCTAGTTTGGCGATAAACATGTCACTTTTACTCCAAGTAAGAGCTATAGATATCGTAAGTATCCGTTATAATTGGAACCCATTTTCTCGTCTCTAATTTGTGCTATGAAATCTCCACAAATAATGTATCAGCGCAAGGCAATGAAACATCCCTGAGGCGAGGCCACACTTTCATAAGGGGACTAGTTTGGCAACCCGTATGGGCCGTCTGGCGGTTATGCACGTCTATATACAGGTCGATTGTCGGCGATTATTCAAGTCGAACTACTTAACCGATTGGATCAAGGTTGACGAGGTTAATGTTCTTTCCCCATTTAAGTTGACGGCTAAACTGTAAGCGCCCTAGTCTGGGCGCTTCCCGCAACATTACTACTTTGAGATATAATCGAAGCCAGTCAGCATCAGAGCCGTAAGCGCTCACCTAAATATAAACGGTAACCTCCCGATGCAGGTCCATCCCCGGTTCTTCGACTCGAAACAAATATGCAACGGTTAGTATGTCTTTCTCTCTGTCCGCATCTTTCTCGAGATGCGAGTTTTTCTTTCCTTTCCAACTACGTTAATCATGACGGGGCAGCGCTCCTCTATTGTTTCTGCGCTTTTTACGTGCTTTTTGTTGCCGGCAATTGTGCGGGCAACATGTTATAACCCCGATGGCAGCGAGATCACCAACCCTGCGTTCCAACCATGCAACCAGGTCGTCGGAAAGTTTAGCATGTGTTGCGGCACGAATTGGACAGGCGGGGTTGTTATGCCAGATACATGTCAGGAGAATGGGCTTTGCTTGAACTCGTTTGATAACGCGCCATTATACTGGCGAGGGAGCTGCACCGATCCTACCTGGAAGAGCCCGAATTGCCTAGCTAATCTTTGCGCAAGCGATGGTGTAAGTGCGCCGATAGTCTGGGGGGATGGAGTTTGGCCATGCTAATTATGATATCAGGATGCTGGTGTAGATGGCAGCGCCGCTACACAAAACGTTGCGGTGACTGAATGCAGTGACGGCTCTTGGTGTTGCGGTGGCGGGAATAAAAGCTGCTGCAACGACGGAAGTGGGACCAGGATCGCAGCTGTTGTAGGACAGGAAATCTCATCGTCGCATTCGAGTTCCTCGAAATCTACCGCATCTCCGTCTTCTACAGCACGAACTACGTTGCTAGAATCAACTACATCTCCGTCTTCTACAGCACCAACTACGTTACTAGAATCAACTACATCTCCGCCAGAAAGCACAACTCCGCCCAACAGCACATCTCCGCCCGACAGCACATCTACGCCACCAAGCACTTCACAACCCACTTCGCAACCCAAGGAATCATCCGGACTGTCAACGGGGGCAATAGCAGGCATTGCCGTCGCATGCGGGCTCGTCGGTTTGGCCATTATTGCGGGTGCTGTAGTATACCTTATCTTAAAAACTCGGCGCTCAAATGACGCCTTGCTTGGCCCAGCTAGAAGCGGGATTATAGATGAGCCGGCAAAGGGCTACTACGCGCCGCCAATTCCCGTTCAAGAGCTACATGCTACGACCTGGCGAGCGGAGATAATGACACACAAAGGCCATCAAGATAGAGCAGAGCTCGCAGATACAGATAAAGGATTTTAAATATATATAATTGAAGCTACTTTATAAATATAGTAACTCGGCATTGAAACTAGAAGGAAGTCTATGAAGAGGGAACGTTACTTTGGCTCCCGACAAGGCACAGCATAAGGACTAGAGAAAAAGCGACATGTTGAGAATTTTATGCGAAGGAGATAGCTGGAACAGCGCGCCCAGCAGAGCCGGTTAGCAGGCTCGAATTTTGCAGCTCATAGCGATCGAAGTTCACTTGGGCAGGGGACACTTGTTGGCACGACCTTGTACCACTTTCCTATGTTTTCATACAGATATGCTTTCGATATGGCAACAATAAGAATCCAGCGATCTCGAAAGCAGCTGGATCGCGCAGGTCAAAAATCAACTAGAGAAAGGAGGTCCCGCGAGGACGAGGATTGTCCCTAATTGGTATATAGAGACAGTGCCGGAACCTGGTGCGGTTACATACCTAGTGGATGTTGCTCGCGTCTACCAACATGCTACAAAGAGATAAACATTAAATTAACTTCATAAGGACTAATGCATCGATTGAATGTGCAACAAATAGCTGTGTTCGATATGAGAGAAATCTATGCAGCTCGCTGCTGGATTATGGTATGCTTCTGTAGCGGCGGGTAGTAGCCCTGGTTTGCCCGCTTGCACTGCATGGACTTAGCGCCTAGTTTCAAAAGATGGGCGCTTGCATTCCTTGGCAATTTGTCTCTCTCAAGAGCATCCTTTGCATGCAAGACTCCGTCGTAGTATACGACCCCTTGAAGTATTGGTTCTCAAGTAGATCTAAAAATACGAAGAAACCACTAATCGTGCTTGCTCTGCTAGACTCTCAGGGCTCTCTAGTTTGTTTAACTATCCCTGTAGACCTACCTGCGAAAACCAACATCTGACAAAAGTACAGTACAGTGTTACCATGCTTATAATAGAGCATACTGCAAACGGGGATTAGACTCCTTTCTCTATCACTCTCTTCTCTGTCTTGCTATTTCTACCTTCATTTCATCTCAGACTATTACTAGCAATTGAGCGTCTGTTAAGTTTTTGTAGTGGCTCGTTGTACCACTACAACGCCAACCCTCTATCTTCTTGACTTCGAGGTTAATCGCCCCGGGGAATATGGCGTCAACCGCTATATCTCGCACTACTTCGTGGCTACCAGTTACTACCGCATTTTCTGCCCTAGCAGCTTGTTCGTCCATTATCTGGGGAGCCCACGCCCCTTGGTTAGCCCTAAATGACCCTGGATATGGCCTCAGTGTTGATCCAAATCTGACATGTCTGCCACCACCTGCAACGACGTGGTGGCAGCAAGATAACCCCAGCATTGAATATAGCATTGGGCCTACGATAGTCTGTCCCCAGGCATATACAACCGCGACAACAAGTGTACATGACTCGAGCACATTCGTAGCATGTTGCCCATCGTGAGTATAGCGAATTAACTTGTCTTTGAACATCATTAACTAATACGATGGCTGCAGTAACTATGCACTCAACACTGTCGCTGATCATGGTGCGGCTGTCCAATGCCAATCATTTATGGAAGCAGGGGATGTCGTCACTATTGTTGATTACAAAACCTTTACGAGCAATAATGTGTTAAACTCGGCGTGGGTTACAGCAGTCTCGACAGCGACTGGAAATGTGGTCGTTGACGGCATTCAAATGAATGGTTGGATCTTTTCTTCAAGCACTACATACTCTAGCTCAACATCAACCTCGACTGGTTCGGGCTCAACATCAGCGACCTCAGCTAGTTCTGGCACATTCGCGCCAACAAACACCTCTCCAATTACGCCATCAACTTTAGGCCCTACCGAATCGCCGGCTTCGACTAGCGAGCCTACGTCGGAAGGCCTTTCAAGTGGCACAAAAATCGGCCTCGGGGTGGGCGTCGCAGGCTGCCTTTTGGCGATCGGGATGCTGGTCACCTGTCTAGTGTGCTTGCGGCGAAAAGGGCGAGTTGATAAGGATACAGAATGGTTCGCAAGTAATGTTCCGCGCTTACGTGCGAGTATATTTTCATGGGGCCGGCATGAGATGCCTGCCAGCCCGAATGAGAAGCCGCTGCCGCCCTACTGGCATGAGGTTAGTGGGATGAAATCGCCAACAGAGATTAGTGGAATAGAGCGTCCACTAGAGTTACCATCGCAAAGGTGGAGTAGAGGCATGAAATCGCCAACAGAGATTAGTCGAATAGAGCATCCAGTAGAGTTACCATCGCAAAGGTGGAGCAGAGGCATGTAGCGGGTCTGCATTTCACTGTAACATAGCATGATCTATGGCGTTGTGTATCTTATAATTTTATATTTTACAATAATGATTTCATGACAGGTACAAACAAAGGCTGGCATTCGAAAATGAACGTCAAAGCTACGCCTACATGCATGCCATACGTTTGCGCGTGAGAAAGGTGGAATGTTTTATCTACCATCTTCTACCTGGAATCATGTCTCGCCTGACATATCACTCCTCCACTCCAACCTGAAATACCCCTCACTTTTATATAAATGACAATCTATTACAACTCTCCTAGTACATAAGCATATTTACGCCACTCCGCCAGACCCGATTCTCCGCGCCGCTTCCCTCTTCCCCAGCCAAATCACCGGAGTAATGAAAAGCACGATACAAACGCTCACAACAACAGCCTGCAAACCAAACACGACGCCCACTCCACTCCTCGCAATCCAGCTGGGCTGGAAGTATCCAACTGAGAAGCCACCGCAAGTGCGCCACATGTTGATAATCGCGCTGACAATCGTGGCATAAGCTGGATACTTCTCGAGGGCAAATGCCGTAATGGCCACAGTCGACGCGATCATTCCCAGGTTCACTAGGATCCAGCCAAAGGCAAGACCAACCCAGCTCTTCTGGAAGTTGAGCGTGAGCCCGTATACAACGAGACCTATAGCCATGCTAAATATCGGACCCCATACTCCGTGGAGGCGGTACTCGGGGCGCCAGTTGGCGCGGCGGGACACGCCAGACTGGGAAGGCGAGAAATAGATCCAAGAGTTAAAGAAGTAGCCAAAAACAAATCCGAGGAGGGCGCCAATGATGCCGGCCCAGCGCATAGAAGCATCCTGGACCGACGTAAGGAGGTAAGGGGGTGGTAGAAGGAATGATGAGATTGTGACAGTTATGCCGATAGGCCACGTAAAGTTGACCATTGTTGCAAGGCCTATGAGAGTTAGTGAATGAACTTCTGGATGGGTGAAGTTTGGTAATACGGAGAGAATGTTTGGATGCGACGTACCAACGAGAAGCATGGGGGGCGTGAAGATCATAATAACGAGGGCCTTGGATTGCTCAACGACGGTGGAAAGTTTATTCAGCGTTCCAGTGTTGCCAAGTCCCAAGAATGACTTCCATCGTGGCGTCTCTTGAGTGTTCAGGCCCTTTTCATAATAGGTCTCCCTTCCCACCGCCAAAATAGCAAGCGTACTCGCACCATACAAGCCCGCGAGAACGGCGAATGAACTCTCCCACTTGCCAGTCCCGTAAAGAATGTAGCCAGCAATGGCCGGGCCCAGGAATGGACCCACAAGGAATGTCGTACCCCAGATATTGATCATTCGCGGCCAGTCGCGGTGGTGGTACATATCGTAAATAATGGGGAGACCGATAACCTGGGGAATGGTGCCAAAGAGGCCTTGCAGAGAGCGGAAGGCCGTAAAGATTTCAAAGGTCGGAGATAGCACACAGCCAATCACCATGCCCATTGTGATAACCTGGGTCCAGAACCAGACAGGGAGGCTACAAAACATATCAGTCTGGGTTCAGCATGTAGGAGTGAGGAGACGGACCGCCCGTAAGCTTCAATGAGAGGAACGGCGAATATACCGCCAAACCCTTGGAGGAGAATGCCATAGTTCATGCTCGTAGCTGCTTTGTCGACCTCGATCTGCCATTGGAGATGCTGCGGAAATAGGAGCGTTGCGCCCCATGTCATTCCGCTTGTGTCACTATTAGCTCACCGTCCCAAAGGATAATCAAGCACGACCACCTACCCATCACATAGGAGTGAACTGGACATAAGCGCCGCGAATATCAGGTGCTTTCGCGTGTTGCTCCAGTTCTTGGGATCCTTGGCGTCATTGGGGTCAAATTCGCCGCTGAACGTGGAGGTCTTCTCGACGACGTCGTCAGTCGGTGTAGCTGATTCCACAATCTGAGCCTCTTTAGTCTCTGGGGTTTGTGGTTTGCTATCCTCCCCAGTAGCAGCTGACTGATGTTGCGTGGTTTCTGACATAGTGTTCGGCATCAATGTCTGTCGCAGAACGCGTTACTCGAGGATGATATGTCCAGGCTATAGATTTCTCCACCGCCTTTCGATATAGACGGATGGGCGACGAATGCAGCTTACACAGGCTTAAGTGGTAGAAAATAGTAGATCCCGACGTCCAGCTGGGGTTTGCGGTCTTTAGAAAGAGAGAAACATGAAGTTCGCTTCCTAGGGAGCTGAGCGGTCTTACTGATATGGCGGAGGTCGAGTTGGAGAAAGTGGCTCAAATCAACAGCCTCCGGGCACCCTGTTGGTGTAGTTGGGGCTGTCGCACGCGCGGCTGGACCAGACGCAGGAAATGAGGAATGGACATGGCGAGACCGACCATACTTTGTATGCAGGGGCCGGGGTTGAGATGGTCCAACTCTTCTGCTAGGTTCAATTGAATAATTATCAGCGCGATACTCCCCCACGACGCATTGGAGACTGTCGCCGTCGAGTATCCCCGCCGAAACACATGCCACATGTGGGTAAAGACCCGTTGTCGCCAGTAATTGGTAGCACTACATATTGCTGGCTGACGCAGCAACAGGGATGAGGGCACACGGAAAACTCGTGTCTCCCCTAATTAATCCGCGGCCACGGTCGCATGCCCGCCACATCGTCCCTTCCGCCCGTCTTCGGGACACCATTCGCCGCCATCATCCATTTGACAGGCCCCGGTAAGTTCGCCGTCAGTCCCTGGTTCATACCATAATGTGGCATGTTTAGTGCGACTATAGTGCGTCCATATTGCTCCACATCTAAATAATTTGATTTCACGGACCTCTTCGACATCGTGCATCGTGGCCAATCCTAGCAATGCTCAAACTGAACGTCTTTCGTTACTGGCCTGCGCAGGGATTCGCCGACTGTTCACAACATCTTCTGCAAGAAGAACGGAGAAGGATTCAGTTAGATCCCAATTTGCTTCATGTGGGCCCGCTAGAATATGTAACGCTGTGACTTATGGCGGCGATGATAATGCACGGCTCAATGAAGAGCTCGCTGTACCACACCAGCGTGCAAAGGGATACGTCGATCGCTACATGATGCGGGGGGGACAGTGCCGAGTATGGTACTTGCGAAAAAAGAGAGAGTTACTGTACAGTGCTGAGGGGTGATTTCAGACATGTATGAGACAAGATTCGCAATGGTAGAATGGTATAAGGCGTTGGAATGTGTGCGGTGTGCATGCGTGAACAAACAATAACTTCCAACGCCTCCCACCGCGTAACTCGTCACAAGAGAGCCTGCGGTAATCTCAATTAACCTTCACCATCTCAACAAGACCCTCTCCAGCCTCCGGATACACTTCAAACGTGATCTTTAACCCAACGACCTCCGCCATCGCGGCCCATTCCTCGCGACTCCTCAACCTGCCAGCATATAGCCCCACCATCGTCCCGTGCATATTTCCGTAGTTGCTGTTCTTCGTAAACTCGTGGATCAGAATCCGCGAGTGCGGCTCCATGGCATCTACTAGCTTCTTCAGCAGCTTCAATGCCTCCAGATCCGAGTTGTTGTGGAGAATATGCGTGAGGCCATATGTTAGCGCACCGCGTATCGGCTGAGGGGAGGTCTTAAAGTTCCATTCCTGGAGCGTGATACCACTGTCGAGGGTTTGGAGGTCTGTCTGGAATTCCTGCACTACGAGCGATGGTGCCGCTAAGTGGGGATACGCAGCCTTCAGCTCAAGAAGAGCAGCTCCAGTTCCGCCTCCAATGTCAACCATTACTACGTCGGACTCCGTCCCGCTGATGGCTGCATCGAGATCATAGCCGAACCGATGAAGACGCTCGGGTAGCGTCCCAAAGGATCCAAACTTACCATCCATAAAAACGTTGAAGGAGTCCATGCGCCCAATCTCCTCCATAATGCTATAAGTGTGCTGCTGGGCGAGCTCATGCTGACCCTGGAGAGAGAACGCGTGTTGGTACGCCGTATCAGAATCAGTAAAGGGGTAGGCAAAGTGTGTGGCCTGGAGCTTTGGCATCAGAAAGGCCGAGGCGAGGAGAACTTCGGTAGTGAAGTGCAGAGCGCCATGTGGCGCTGAAGGCTGTGATGCCCAGTGATGCGTGATTGCATTTGGGGCGAAGACATTGTCTGATATTAGATCGACGAGACCCTGCCCTGATAAAACGAAGAGTGTGTCCTCTTGGAACGCAATCAGCCCATAGCCCACGGTATTCACACGATGGATAAATAGCCATACCGACCAGCTTCAGACCTGTAGTGCTTGTCAGTAGTTACCCTCTTAAAAAAAATTATAGGAAGAGGCTCACACAGCGGCGATGCAGCCTTCTCCTCCGCGGAACGCTCGCTGTTGTTCGCCTCCAAGATCTCCGCTGAACTCGCGGCCGTGCCGATCTTCGCCAGCGTCTCAAATAATCGGAAATGGACCACCACAGGGACGAAGCCCAGCGCCCCCGCCTTGTGCGATCGTCAGATGGCAACCATACGCACAGGAAGCGACTTACTGCTGTGACCTTAGCCGCCAAGACTGCTCCTGGAGGTGGGGTCATAATGGCAAGAGATAATTACAGCAACAGCAATTGAAGCAGAAGGTTTTGGGTGAAAATGACTGGCAGGAAGGGAGAAATGGGAAATTGCTTTACCAGTCAAAATCACATCTCCAGTCAAACTCGGAAATAGATTGAGCGTGGCCGCGTATGTTCCATGCACGTACTGTATGTGCTTAGAGTGCTGTACTGGGCCCAGTAGTCGATGATGTCGACAGGAAGGTGGATGTCCCCACACCTCGCACGTACTTAACACTGGCGTGTATCTGTAGTATGAGCCAGCGCGCATCGGATAGGCGCAGATCGCTGGGTAAATACAAAAGAATTTACCCAGTGCGTGCGGATCTCCAAGTTACTCCACATAGCAGACCATATACCAGACCATATACCAAGCCATTGCGTAAGGCTCTGTGCGGTGCAGCACAGGATGAAGCGCAGCCCATCATCCCATCCCCTAAACTCCTCCTTTGACAGCGGACGGTCAGGATCCGGGCCGCTTCCCTTAGTCGACGGCACTGCTCTTCGGCAAAATAGACCAACGCTTTCTAGCAAGGTTGCCGGCAGATCCCGACGATGTTGGCGATGTTGGCGATGTTAGCGATGTTAGCGATGTTACGGATATTACCATGTTACTGTATGTTAGCGGCGATGTCACCAAGGAGTTCGTCAACATGTGCACACAGACGCGCACGCGGTCCAGCCACTTGAGCATGTAACTAATTGGATGTTACTAGAAGAGGGTTAGGATGCACGAAAATATGCCAAAGTCAATAATCATCCCTATCGTTGTCACAGCTACTAACTTCTTCACCAGACAACATTACATACTGTACTACCACCCACCTGTACTGAACTGTGTAACGCATGTCGCCCTGGCCATCTTCGCAAGCTAGTCCTCGTTACTATATCTCTTAACGGCCCAAGTTGCGATGCATGGATTTTCCACTCTAGCAAGCATAATTACGGATAAATACAGGAGAATGCGGGAGAGTATGCGACGTTTTATGAGCGCCGTCGCGTCGAACTGCCACAGAGGGTGGGTGGGAAGTTCGCTGACTCTGAAGTGAGACAAGGGTTCTCGGTGGCGTCCAGTACAAACAAGGCATTGTATCTTGCCCTCCCATGGACCCTGCCTGATTACTCTCCAAGAATACAACTCGTAGAGTGAAGGCGCACCGCTGGTGGGATTTTCTGGCGAACGGACATGGTCCAATAATGATCTCTCTCACACCCCCTTCCCACGGCACACAATATGTTCTGGGGTATTGGTCCGGGATATCGGAAGAAGGCCTCCCCAGCACATCTGTGCTCCTGAAACCCAGAGAGCCGCGCACCGATTCACCGATACTGTGGCATGGCAACGCACTTTAAACTCCCTTCATCCATCTCAACGGTTATAATGGCACGCCGTCCTCACAATGTGTTCGTGTCCAATGGAACTCCTGCCTGCCCTAAAACGAAACTCAGTGTGCACTCGCGCTCTAGTAGGATTCTAATTCCGATCTGCTTGGCTGGGCCACGACAGCTTGATCCGGAAAATAGACTTATGTCATGGATATCCCACGCCCAGAAGGAGGGGATGTAGATATTGGTGGGTTGTGCTGGGCTCCTTGAATAACCACGGCCGTTGACTTTCACTCACAGGAATTGGAATCTTCAAGGCCTGCTGGGTAAGAATTGGAAGGTTCGATATTACAATTAGGCGGTTGTCTAATCTTCATTGCAGGTGCTCACTGGAGTTGTCGCTCTCGTGTTACTCTTCCGATTTATAGTGAAGGCATGGGTTTACTGGGCTCTTCCAAAGGTCTCCTCGCCGGAGAGGGTATGGGGACTTGAAGATGTGATATTCCTATTTGCTTACGCCTGTGAAATCCTCCACATGTGTTTAATTCAAAAAAGGTAGGCCGCAGCTCCTCATCTCCGTACGAATTACCTCTAACCCAGTTGCAGTGCAAACTATGGCCTTGGAAGACACTACTTCTACCTATCAAACGAGGAAAGAAATCAATCGATGAGGTGGGATTTTGCATCACAGCCAGTTGGCAAGTGCCCCGAACAACCCCTTACGTATATGGCACCATTCTAACCCCAGACGCAGCCGTTGCCGCTTCAATGATATCTCGCACAGGGATTATGTGGTTTCTCTACCAGTGCTTCGGTATCAACAACATGAAGACGAAGCGCATCCTGATAGTCTGTGCAATTATCCAGATCGTCGTCAACTCATTCACCATCCTCCAAATCGTCCTGCAATGCGGTCCCAGTCCTTATCGCTTGGTAAGTGTCACATATGCCACCTCCTGTCATGGTTAGCATATCCTTATTTTTCTAGGTCGACCGCACAAAGTACTTTCACTACATGTGGGATCCCCTCCCAACCGACGGCTCGGTCAGTTGCCAAGACCCTTCAGTCCAGGCCACTGTCGGTTTCGTCCAAGGTGCCTTCAACACCATAATCGACTTCTCACTCGCATACGTCTCTGCCTTCGAACTATGGCAAATCCTCTTCCGCTCTAGCACCCATCACAGCACCAGTTTCTTCGCTCGCTTTCGCGAACTCGACCGCACGACAAAATCGCGCCGTTTGTGGCAGACCGCTACGCTCTCTGGGCCGTTAGTGCTGAGCGGCGTGGCCAGTATCGTTAAGACTTATCTGTTAAAGGCGCTAGGAGATCGCCTGGATTTCACATATAACATTCCTCCATTCGTGTTGTGGGTCAAGTAAGTTTCTGGACATCCAAATCACACAGGCTTCAGCATTCCACTCCACCTAGGTTTCTACAGCTAACATTGTTCTGAAGAATCGAGAACTACTGCATCCTTATTGCGACGTGCGCACCTGTCGCACGTCTATTCATCCGCATATTCATCGACTCGCGCCGCGGCGTAGGTCCTTACGGCTCGCACCCGCGATCAAATGCGGCCGGCCATGGGCAAGTTGGCACAGCGGGCACAAAGGGTAAGAACGAGAGCAATATCGCCTCGGCACAGTCGCACTACGGTACCCAGGACGGCTCTTTTAACCGACTGGGTAGCGACTTGGAGCTAGCGAGCGTAGGCAGCGAGGATCGGATTATAAAATGGGGGAGCAGGGAAGAAATCAAGGGAATTCAGGTTAAAAGCGATGTAGTTATAAGGGTAGATGATGATACGAATCTAGACGACGGGAGGATACCGAGGACAGCTACTGGGGGGAATCCCAAGGGGTGGAGTAGCGCAAATGTGAGGGGAGGGAGGTAGATAGGTGAGGATTGGCACCAATAATGCTTTGAATAATGAAGTCCTTTGATTGATAGGCATTGCAACTTCCAATATAGGGGTTGATAGATGAAGTGTGACCTCAATCGTTGACTCGAAGTGTATTTGACAGGTTTTTATATTCGGACGCACTCGCATCTCAGGCACGATCGAGCTAACTCAAGCTCCCAGAACACGGTAACTCCTGATCCCGGTGTCCCTCCTTATTTACAAAGTACGGAGTAAGCTCGCAACGTGGATATCATTCGTATCTCGCATTACAGCTTCTTCTGTTTCAACAGAGCTGAAGTTCTCTTTTCAGTATGATCCTCGCCAAGGTTCATTGCGATCGCTCCCGTCATCGCTTATATTGTCATAGTCGGTACCCTCTATTTAGTGCAGCGCGCATCCTGCCCCTACAGGCCTTAGCCCCCGTCGGCAATCATTTAAAGGGGTCTCACTTCTGAGACAAAGTTCTGACGGCGGCGGTTCGCCAGATATAGCCAGAATCGCGGCCTCAAAAATGAAGCAGGTGACCGCACATTACCAATTTATAAGCTATCTGTATGATCGAGAAAGCAATTTATTTGTACCACCAGGAAGCAATCTGTGCGACCATGCTGCCATGTTGAACCCCAGACGGTGAACCACAGAGGTTATTCTGTATTACAGCCGCCAAGTTAAATACTACGCTGCACGGCTAGTCGTGCCAGGGTGCGATCTTCGGTTTACAGCCAGCCACCGGCGGACAAAGATGATCACTCAGCAGATAGCTAACCATTCATTGGCCACAGCTGTCTTCAGCGGGACGACCCCTCGTGCCGATGGTAATAAGTCGTTTTCACTTATCAGTAGAACCCCTTGGTCAAGTGCCGAGTCTCCACAAGCATATCAAAATCATGGTCTCCGACCTCTATCCTCTTTTCGCTTCTTTTTTCCAAAGCTCCTTCTCGTCCATTTTTCAGTTTCGTTTGTTCACTGGCCGAAACCTTCGCAGGCATGAGTAGTAGCTTAATGTCGAGACTGGTAAATAAATTTCTCGGGGGAGGCACGTCTCCTCAGCCGGACATGGAGAATGGCATACCGCACACGGGTAACGCTGCCCACCCTCAGCTGCAGGCCCATGCCGGCTACGACGGACGACATGATTATGCGACGGACGAGCGGTTATTTCTTTTCCGACATCTCACCGGTATCACAACTCACCCGTCTATGGTTGGTTCTCGAGCAGCGCCAAATCTCGGAATATACACACGCGTTGTGGAAAATGAGGCGAAAGCGAAGAAAGGCCACAAATACTACTCCTGGTTGATCAATGGGTGTCTTGGTGTGCAGGTCATTGTCGCTGCAGCTCTGACCGCATTGGGCGCAGCTGGCGCCAATCATTCAGCCATCACCGCCTTCGGAGCCATCAACACAGTGATCGCAGGCGTCTTAACTTTCCTCAAGGGATCTGGACTTCCGAATCGACTCAAATATTATCACTCGGAATGGAAGCAGATCCGCGAATTCATAGAACAGCGAGAGCGCGACCTCAGCCGCCCCGGATGCGACCTCGACGTGTATGGCGTCATTGGGATGATAGAGAAAATGTACGAGGAAGTGAAGAAAGACCTGGAAGCAAGCACCCCCGACCGCTTCGCTGGTTTCGGCACTTCAAAAAAACAAGCCGAGGCCGGTACCAAAGATTCGGCATTTAATCTTCCGCGAGTTGAAACTGGTGGCCTGAGCGAGAAGCTCAAAAGCATCCAGTCAGGCTTCACTGGCCAGGCAAAAACTGATGGACTGAAAGACAAACTTGCTCGACACGGTTCCGAATTGGGAAGCCATGCATCTGAAGGTCTGAAGGGAAAGCTCAAGGAATTTGAGGCCGGACTTGCGGGTAAGGCAAAGGATATGGTTATGGCTGGAATCGGACACAAACCCGAAGTGGTGCAGGTGACAACTAGAGGACTGCAGACCCCGACAGTAACTGTGAATACACAACCTGGCCAAATGGAACTTCACCACCAAGATATCGGAGCCACTTTGAAGGATCTCGTTTCGGACATTACACACAAAGCGAAGCTAGCGCATGAAGTGGTGCGAGATTTGGAAGCTCAGCGTGACACCCTCGCTACGGCGGCTGCTAAGGAAGCAAAAGAGGCGACGACGCGGATGGAGGATGCGGTGAATAGTAGATCAGGAGGGGTAATTAATATATCTCTCCACGGAGATGATGCGACGAAGCATGCGGCCGATGTCAAGCCCTTATAACATAGATTAATAATAATATTTAATACCGTGCGCATAGCTACAGAGATGCTAGCCATGTTTGATATTTCGGCAGTAGCCATCCCTATTGAGGAATCTTAGGGTCACTGGCATACTAAGCCATGGGTAACCTCTGTTGTAGAGTACTTACTCCATGTCTTCTCTTTAATATATCGATAAATTATATTCCATAGACAGGATATTAATTTCTCAATATACCTAGCAAGCACCGATATTATATACCGAATCGAGATTCTTTGGAATAACCCCTGCTTTGACGGCGGCTATGACAGTTAGCATTTGGCACCAATAATATCGGGAAGTACTAACCTTGGTAATCCCATCGGTAGTCACCAAGCTCGGTTTTCCAAGACCAAAATGTCCAGCCCTGTTGCTTCTCATACGAAATAACCTGCGCTGCAAACCACTTTTTGTAGAAAGCTTGCTGGGTGCTTGGATCCCACCCTGAGGTCCACTGCACATCATCAGGCACGCTTAAGCTCCACTCCCCGACAATCGTTGGCGTGTTGCCGCCACGGTTGTCATTACAGGACGTGGAGATGTAGTTGCTCTGTGATACATCGCCAATGCTGGCCCATTTGAGATATCGGTGGTCATCGTATGCCGCAAACCAATTATCGGTGAGGTATTGAGTTGGGTCTCCTGAACCCCACTTCTCGTTCATCATTTGAATGTGAAGGAGGTCGTAAGCACCAACGCCAAGCTTACTTTCCGCTGCACGGATTCGCTATGATAAATTAGCAGGCAACCTGGAAATTTTGAGCCTAATGGCTTACAGAGATGGCGTTAGGGTAGTAAGTAGATCTCATAGTCCCAACATTGCCGGAATTTTGAATAGGCTCGTTAACTAGTTCCAACATGCCGACGTTCCGGTAGTTGTTGTTAGTGTGAATGAGGTTGGCCATCCACTCGAGGAATTTAAGTGCGCGCTCAAACTGGTAGTCGACGTAAAAGCCAGCGACTGGAGCATCCTGATATACAATTAGCTCAATTGCAACTTTATTTGATAACAAATGTTACTTACCTGTCCAGTAAATGCATTGTGTGGTTGCTGTGCTCCGGGAGCGGCGTGCAGGTCCATAATGATGTACAATCCCAGATCACTCGCCCAGCCGCAGAGTCTTGTCAAGTAAGCGAGCCCACCCTGAGGAAAGTGCTCGCTGTCGCCATAGACTAGATCTTCCTTCATCCAGTAGCCTACGGGTATTCTGACTGTGTTGATCCCGTAACTAACCATTTCCTGAAGGTCGGCTTGAGTAACCCAGGTGTCCCAATGGTTCTTGAAAGCACTGTTTGCGGCTCCCTGTCCAAGTTTCAGGACACAGTCAAACTCGGATTTCTTGTCGCCGCATCCCATTTGGCCCCATGAATTTGACATCATCCAAGGCTCAACGACGAATAGAGATCCTACATTCACACCACGTATTTTTCCTGCGGGAAGCCAGCGCTTGCCGCTTGCATCGGATGAAGTGCGGTTGAAGAGGTCGACATTGTCCGAGGAGATGATGGCTTTGTCTTCTCCAGGTAGCCACGCGGCGACTAACGCACCGTAGGACAGAACGGCAAGGGTTTTGAAGTGCATTTTGGTCTCCAATTTGGAAAAGAAATCGGAGATGACTTCAAAAAAAGAAACAGGACGAAGAGAGTGTCACTTAGCTATATATAAGAAAAAATAATCCGTTCTCCTGTCATGCCGAGGAAGCTGATGAAACAGCAAACCTTCAGGATCGCATTGCTATGTGAGACTTATAGATTAAACGGCCCTTCTTCGGAAGCTTATTAACCCCCGCACCTGCCAATGCCGTCCGGGTCGCATAAGGAACGCATTGAATCCTAATTGAAGGTGCCCCTAGTGAAGAATAGCCCGAGCGGTTCCCCGCCATAGCCTTGTTTCGCCCAAGAATATGGGGTGCACGTGGGTATTATGGCAAGTTCAGATGGGTGGGATGATCGACATGTCAACAGCGATGGGCGTAGGATCACCGAAGTTACCTGTACTCTAAAAACGCTAGGGCAAGTCAGTCCTCAGCCAGCCTGAAACAAAAGGTAAGCGTCGACAAGTTGTCCACGTTTGGCTCTAGCATGCGGCATCCGACCAGCGACAGTGAGCATCCAACCCGGTAAAACAGGTTCCCCGATGCTCTCTTTCCGATGGAGTACTTTGCATTTGTGAAGCAAAGGCAATCTTAACCAGCAATAAGCTTAAGCAACAACCAAACAGCCGGTGTTAATATCGGTACTACCGAGTGCATATATTATTATAGCTTCCTTGGCGCTGTTTCGACAGCTGCCCCATTCGGACGGCCGCCGCGGAGTCTCGGAAGTTATCGTCGTTCATGCCGTTGAGAGATAAAGAAACGTCCCAAAGCTGCAGGTATTGGAACCCTCGGTCCTTTGCATTGTATAGTGAAGCCCGAAGTTAGTCTAGTCTCATTCTTGACGAATGATTATGAAGCGTGGCCATCTGTACTTTGTTATGTTGATCCCTTGATCCCTTATCCCTCAAGGTATGCGTTCTCTTTTGCTCCTTATTCGGAAAATCATTTTGCCGTTATTGTGTCCCCAACATGAAACGGCCAGCTCGCTCCCTCCTTCCAGTTCAACAACATACTCATTCATATTGACTGTGCTCTTTCCCAATCTCCCCGGATCCTCGGAGCTTTGGTGGTGGTTTGATGTTATTTGTTAGTTTAATATATATCTGGGACTTCTTGCTGTATTCATAGCTCTCGGTGGCCCAAGCTCTAATCCTTACTCTGGCTGCGAACCCTGTGCTTCGGCCCCATCGATAACAGCCAGAGCTTCTCTCAAGTTTGCAGATTTGCAGATGCTGTAGGTCTGTTGTTTTTTTTTATCAAACTTACTGTATGGTAATGATATGTACCCAAGCTTTGAATCCATCCTGGACCCTGAATCCGAACCCCTGATCTGAACTGATAGATCTGAACCCCGCAAAACCTAGACTTTTGCCCTTCAAAACCCCTTCAATGCAGCTGTCTTGCCTACAAGACAACGACTGGAGGATGGCAGCCTTGTCGCAACGAGTCGTCGAATTATCAGATCATCGTCGTCGGCGACTCATTATCGGCTTCAACATCGTCCGTGCCGGAAGAAAACTGTCCAAGAGATCCAAGAAAGTTCCAAGAGACCCAAGGGGTCATTAGCTCTGATCAGATGACAACGAGCTAGAACATGGCCCGGGTCACCACCACCGTCACCGCCTTCACTCAACATCCTACGCGACAACTCGTGATCTGGACGATCTACGATTTGAGCGACACGAAGGAAGGAGCCTTGGACGAGTGTATTCGTGCTCCAACTTTGGACTTTGTTGGTGGTTGTCGAGCTCAATACGCGCAATACTTTGGCATCAGCTGTCCGTTAATGGTTATTGACGCCTACCGATACTGTCAGGTACTTCCATTAACCCTGTTATCTGCTGCTTGAGCGAGGTACCTTGCATGTGTGTGCTGACTGTTCTGCACATCTCTATGGCGATCGCGGGGCTGGATGGGCTGAAGGGCTGACGCTCAGCCTCTCACGGCACTGCAAAATGGTCGTGATAGACGTCGCGCCCAGCTAAATCGGGAACTATTCCATGGCGCGTGCGATTACATCGACGCGCATGGCGATGCCTTACCCTCCCCGTCGCCTTGGCTGCCCATCCCAGCCAACATCCTTATAATCGTCCCTTCCTCTCTCTTGCTCTTGCTCCTTCTTCTTCTCCTTCTCTCGTCCTGTCTCCCCGTTCGCTCGTGCTCGCTATAAACTCCCTCTCGTTCCAGGCCTGTCACAAGCATAGCTCTCGCGTTCAACCTATTCGCATGCGATTTTATACCACTGTTCGCGTTCCACAGTAAACCTTGCAGCGATTTCAGCGACCCAGAAATATACCAAAAACTCGTGAGCGTAGTTTTGCGCGCCGGCCGGGCATAGAAAGCATCATGTCGCGCTTCATCCGAAAAGCTGCCGCGGCCCTCGATACGAAACTCGACCCCAAACCCGTCCCCGCGGCTCCAGCCCGACATGAATCAGACCTGGAGCACCGCACACGAAAGGCGCGCAATTTCGAAGAGACAGAGGCAAAACTTCCCAACTTAAGAAATAGCCCTGCCCCCGACGAGCGCCCTACGATAACCACAAATATACTCTCGTACCTGGGCACATGGAACCCTCGCCCTCACCCAATCACCTCAAACGATACCGTGTGGTTGTTTGATAACACCGCATATCGAAACCCGACTACGAACAACTGGGAGGCGGAATATATCGCGGCGGTTTTCGACAAGGAAACCGGCGTAAAAGTAAGCCTGGTGGTGGCTGATATTGCGGAGAAGCTGGGACTCGGACATGGCGACGAGGCAGAGGAAAGGATCAAGGACCGCTTGATGCCATTCATGCAGTCTGTCTTACCAGGGCGTGTGGTGAATGTGGACTTTGGGCGTCGCACACAGCTCAAATTAGGTCCTGGCGGCCGGAACGGCATCAGCAGCGACCTGCGACCGCTCCCGGAGCACAAGGATGGAGATGTGGTGACTGGTGTTGCAAAGGTGCCTAGAGCAACAAATGGAATACTGGAGATGAAAACAGTGTACGCAGAGCCAGAGGGGTGGGGCATTATATCTGGTATGCTGCGAAGCCCATGCTCAACCTTTGCACCTACAACTAACTGAACGTTTTAGATGTTGATGATACCATCAAAATCACGCAAACTGGCGACCCCATCGGTATTCTACGAAGCACATTTGCCGCCGAGGCAGCTCCTGTCCCAGGAATGTCCTTGTTATATACCTACATCGAAACCCTCGTAACCAAATCCGCGCCCTGGTTTTATCTCTCCGCTTCGCCCTACAACTTATACGCATTCCTCCACGAGTTCATCCCTAAATTCTATCCCCACGGCACCCTTATCCTCCGCGATGCTAGCTGGAGGAACCTATCAGGCTTGCTCACGAGTTTGACGCAGGCTACCCAAGAATACAAGGTTGATCGCATGGAAAAGATACACTCGTGGCTACCGCGCCGCAAGATGATTTGCATTGGCGATTCCACCCAGTCTGACCCCGAAGCCTACGGCGAAATGCAAGTCCACCACCCCCCATTCCCGTCGCCTTCTCTGCTAATACTCTTTTCAGGTACCGCAAATACCCTAAATGGGTCGGCTTGATTCTGATCCGCCGCGTCGAAAATATCGCCGAAGTAGGACTCGAAGAGAAGAACGACGCATCTCGGTTCGAGGAGGCATTCAAGGATGTCCCAAAGAGCGTGTGGCATGTGTACAGTGATCCAGAGGAGTGCTATAAGTATATTGATGAAGCTGTCAGTGCTAAGGTTGGAAAGGCTTGATTTTATTATGGTTCACGATGGAATGATTACGACACGTAAATTGAAATAGAGCCATATTTACAATTCTCTCATAATATATATCAGTGAAGCTTTACAGCGCGGTTACTATTATAATCTGTCCGCCGTTACCCTTATGGCCATGAAGTTTCCAACCTACTTCGGTTCAGTGCAGCTCTCCGGTAAATACACATCGACAGTGCTCGACACAATCTGCACAATTCCATTCGATCCGAGACTACAGCCCCGCATACTTTTCATACCTTTTGCGTCGATTTCTGATCTGTATCATCACTTTGTGCCTGCCAAGTGTCGTACAAGCTTTTCCAAGTCATGAGGCCCAGTAAATACCTAATCCATGCATGTTGCATCTCCACAACAAGCACATTGAACCCCGTAATTTATGAACAAACCTTTGATGCAAGCTGGGATTCCGCACTCTACAATCCGTAGTCACGTACAAATATCAAGTAAGCCACAATCACAGTTTTCAAGTTTAAGATGATTTTATTGATTGTATGGACCTATCTGCCCCAATCTCAAAAGCAAAACAATGGATGAAAGCCAGCGCATGGGGAAGACAGGCAGATATCCGACCTATCTACTCAACACCATCAACTCCACCACCAAGGCGAGAGTCACTTCTGTTGCTTGCCGAAAGAAGTTCTCGTGTTGTTCCTGTACAACTGATAACCGCGCCCAAGGAAAGAAATTGTCCGTAATAAGCAAGCAAATGAGCACAAACTCTGGCGAAAGGGCCAAAGTGATAGTGGCTCAAGAGCTGCTGCTCCAGTGCCAGCCATCGAAAAAATTCGTGACCGACAATAGAGCTAGAAGTGAAATATTATCCCCGCATAACTGATAACCGCGCCCAAGGAAAGAAATTGTCCGTAATAAGCAAGCAAATGAGCACAAACTCGGGCGAAAAAGGCCAAAGTGTGGTTCAAGAGCTGCGGCTCTAATGCCAGCCATAGAAAAATTCCATGACCGACAATAGAGCTAGAAGTGAAATATAATGCCAGCAAGCTGACAATAAACGCCCAAGGGCTAGATGTACCACATGCCGTATAAGAAGGCCTGGGTCAGTGCCTTGAATCTCACTGGCTGCGGTTGCTCTCTCCAATACTTCCCAATGACCTCGTTCTCCACCATCTGGTATTGCGTCGATGGTGACTTGCCAGACGAGCGCTTGGCGGTCAGTCCACCCTCGGAGGCGTTCTCCAGCCTCAAATCGCTCTCCAGCTTGGCTGCCTGTCTTCTCTCCATAGCCTTTTGGCCACCACGAGGTTCATCGACGATGGGTACGTTCTCGTGAGAACGGGCTCTGTTGGATGCCAAGTGTGCGTAATACACAGCTGGGTGGATGGAAACAGGCGTCGTAGATCTCATATACTGGTAGGAGTGTGCGTAGATCATCTCCTGAAGCTGGCCAGGCTTATGTTTGACCTCATCGAGAATGACGTGGTAATGAACTGGTCTGGCAGTCCCCTTGATTGCCTTGTGGGCATTGAGGTAAAAGTCGTACTGGAATGGATGAGTGATATCGTGCTCAACCAGAACTCCTGGCAAAGGATTGAAGTCTTTGTCTTTGCACTGATCTTCATTTCTTGGCAAGAAACGGATGTGGTGACGCTTCGATGCAATAACCACAACAAACTTGGTCTGCTCGAACTGCGGGTTCACAGTTTCCAACATGTCTTTGAGCCATTTGACCTCGTCGTTGAGCACTTGCAAGTACTGGCCTTCAGAAACACCGTCGCGCATGTAGTAGATGTGAGATGGAACTTTCTTTTGGCCGTTGACAGTTCCTACAGTCTCCAACCACCAGTTGACCATTGCCTTGACTTTCTTGTCCCAGACATGCTTTTGGATCATCTCCTTATTGAAGCCATTGACTTCGCAAGCAGCTGCGTATCTACAGCAGTCGCTGTCAAGAGACATGGTAACAGCTGCAAAAGACGGCTGCTCTGAGCCTGGTGCCGGATGGCTCACATCAGCGCCAATCATCATCACAAGATTCTTTGCGGTCTGTCCGGGTGTATTGAAGAAGGTGGGCTCCTTCGTATTAGCCTTGCAGGCCTTGCTGGTTGTGCCACCGAGCTTGGCATTGAGCTTCATGATGACATTCTTGCAATACTTGGGGTTGTTCTTCTCGATATGTCCCTTCACCATGACCTGCGACACGAGAGCATATTTGCAGTCCATGTGCTTCTTGATCCTATCGTATGTCCAAGAATTCTTATCTGGAACAATGAATAACAAGATCTGAGGAATGTTCTCAGGAGTGGAAGCAAGCGGCGCCATGAGTTTGTCGATCTGTGACTCGATATTGTCATTGTTGAACAAGAACTTCCTTGGATCCGGGATAGCACCCTTGTGGCCAAGCGCAATGTACTGCTGCTTGAAAGTGGCGATAAACTCGTCCCATCTGGACTCAGTGACAATTGGCCTTCCATTCCTATCCGCAGCCATAAACACGCCCCAGTTCTTCAAAGGCTTCGGTGGAACCAGAAGCAGCTGGCTTCTATCGAGAGTCCAAAATCCAGCAAAACCTGGCTTCACAACTGCTTTCTGTGAAGTTTTTCCGAAGTGGATATCTGGGGGTTGCAACTGCTTGGCGGTGGTGATCGTTGGAGTGCTCTCGATCTTGATACCGTAGTGGTTAAGGTATGGATCTTTGCCCCAGTTCAACAAGTCGACACCCTTTCTAATAGATTCCAGGCGTTGGTTCGGGGGAACAACAGCAAAGTTGATCATGTCTGCAGTCTGCTTGGGATCCAACTTAAACATGTAGCGCTGATCCGGTGCAATTGTACAGAGTTCCATTGGAAAGATTCCACCTTTCACTGTCTGCACCAATGGCAGCTTCCAGTACTGGAGAGTAACATTGTACGTCTTCTCAAAGTAGTCATAAATCGTGACTTCCGTTACAGGGGCGTTGGGGTTCTGGCGGTCCTTCTTCTCGAAGGTGACAGCTTTGGCGTGACCACCCCATGAACCATACTGATCTGGGGAAAAGACGAAGTTCTTGACCTGGTATACTCGGTCATTTTGCTCCTTTCCGCGGTGCTTGACGTGGAATCGAAGTTTGTGGAGCTTGCGAAGTTCCTTGAATTCCCTTGACATGATGTGGTACTGAGCACCAGAGCTGGTCTTCTTGCCGTTCACAACGACAGGTCTCAGGTTCTCTGAGAACTGATCCCAGTTCAAGCCAGTGTTTCGCTCGTACGTCAAGTTGCGAGCTGCCTGGCTAAGAAGTTGTGGCACCCAAAATGTTCCATTGGCGACATCAACATTGACACCAAGGCCTGTGCTCAGGGCTCCAGGAGTACTGGGAGATTCGCAAAGGCGAATGGATGAATAGACCCCCTTTTGTGCCTCGATAAGTGTGGCCAGGCCATGAAGAACCTGTCTCTGGGTGCCTCTCGGAAAGAAAGAGCGCTTAACTTGGATGAAGTTCTCCGATGGCCATTGGCGAAGGCAGTGGTCCAAGAAGTTGATTGCCATGAGGACGGTGTTATCGAAATCCATCCCCTTGAACAGATAGGCTCGAATGACTCCCATGGGAATCTCAGTAGTGCACTTGATGGTGACAAATGTGATGTCTGGCTTGGAGACGCCATTGATGACGCGGGGCTGTCTGCCTTTCAACTCATCCAGGTTCACGGTGATCTTCTTCTCGAAGTTCATTTTCTTGGTTGGCTTGTCGCACCATGCGATTTTGTTCCCATCCCAGAGCCAGTATTTTGCATGACTGGCCAAGAAATCCTGGACAGGCTTGCTGTTCCAGACAACCTTGAGGAGACCTCGATTCTCGGATCCAGATCCAATCTTCACCTGGTATGGGGTTAATGTGAATAGCTTCAGTTGAGAGTGAGGTTAACTTACATCATACTGCCAGACTGACTTGTCTGACCACTCGGAAATGCGGAACTGGTTCACTCTGAGGGTGACACTCCTTGCTCCGGGGTCGGCGTTGTAGCTGGGACGTGCTGGAAGGAGTGGTGGGAACTCGAACTTTTTGAGGTTAGACTCGCGGTTATAGGTCCAAAGATGGCCTGGCTCCATGATGAAGTCGAGTTGAATAAAGATAACTTGGATAAGAATGAAGCAAAGGATACTCGTGAATGAATATGTGGTGTGGTTGTTGTGGTATCACAGAGTGATAACGCGGGGGGTAATGATGACTTTTTTGGTTGATGATGTGTATGGTAATGTTTGAAAGATGAAAGGGCTGAGTGTATGAATGTATGAATGTATGTGAAGGTATGCATGTATGTCTGTCTTTGAAGGGTTTGAGGTTCTGTGTCAAGTTGTGATGTGTAGGAAGGAAAGAGGAAGAAGGTCAGAAGTCTGGCGCGGTGCAGAATATATACCCCAGATTTTGCCGGGTAGTTGCCCGGATGTTGATTTGACACAGAGTTTGATTCGCAAGGCAATATGCGCCTACATTCGGTAGTAGAAGATGGGAATAGCGCTTGCCAATTCCCAAGTCCCACATGATGCATGTGCGATGCTTCCCCCGGTGGCACGAGCACCTTTGTGACCGGGGAACGAGTATGAAAGCCCATATGAAGGTATGGCAAACAACTCAAAAGAAAAAACAGAGGGCTCGTGGGGGTAGTGTGCAGTATGGAGTAATGATGGAAACAGTTTGTGTATAATGATTGTGAAAACGAATCAAGGGCAGATACAAATAGAAAGAGAGAAATAAAAGGCTGAAAACTTACTGTCCCATCTCCATTCACAATCCATTGGACAGGAAGTTCGACTCGCCCACGAAGGGGACGCTCTGGAAATTCCATTGACATCTTGCAGAGCTATTTGTCAGGTGACAAACAGATGGTCCTGTGGTATTTGTTAGAATAGTTCAGCAGCGGATGGTGCGTCAGGGCTTGATATGTAAATATTGTATTCCAGTAGCCGTAAAGCCCAATGCACATCAAGTGTTGTTTTCTGGCTGAGAGTTGGAATGGAAACTTACTTGGATCAAATCAATATGAGAGTTGCATTCTCAGATAGAAGGTGTGGGTGTTTTGAGAGTTGAGGCTATGCCAGAATCACCTAAACCACCAATTAGATTAGTATGTATCGTCATGAGTAGGTGAATTGCAAGGTTGCTGACTTTACAACTGCTCAGCGTATAGACTATGGTGTGTTAATGTGTGGGTTGGTGTTTGGGTTGGTGTTGGGTTGTTGTGTGAGTTAATGTGATGGTTGTTGTGAATTGCCAATAAGCCTGCACAAGTATGGACTCAAGAGTTTGAAGCAGAGAAGAGGAGAATTGGATGACCTATCTTACCTGAGCTTGGTATGGTGATGAAGAGTGATTGTTGTTTGACTTTGAGGCCTGGAGGAAAAGGGTAAAGGAGGAAATGTGGAAAGGAAGAAAGGAAGCTGTAGAAGAAAAGGAGGGTGCACAAAGGGGACCAACACAACAGCAAGATAGATATTCCGTTCCAATGGCGCTAAAGCTATTAGCGCTTCTTCTTATTATTCTCCTTCCATTGATGAGAGAACCTGAGGATAACAAGGAAGGAAGGAAGGACGGGGGTGTGATAGCGCGGCTGCTAGATCTGGCCGGAACTGAGGCGCCAAATAACTGAGGTATTGGAAGAGAACAATGTTTTATCACAGGGCAATGAGAGTATGAATAGGACTGACATTGACTAAATGAAAAGAAGCACCTGCACTGAGTTTTGGAAAGCAGATTAACTAAAAGAAAAGGAGCATCTGCCTTGTAGTGCCAGCCAGTCGAAAATGGGACTTCGGTTTGTTCTTGTTGCTGTTTTGGGCCTCATAGAGGCAACAGATATGAAAATATAACAACCATGGGACTAAAGTGAACACAATTGTCCAAGTATCCGGGGAGTTCTTCTAATATCTGGCTTTGTCATTGAATCACAAATGAAGCAAAAAAATAAATAAACAATACCAGGGTTGTTGATTTCATTTGGCTATGAGAACCACTAATGCACCTTTGCTGGATAACAACTCCCTGGACAACTCCACGCTTACCATCTTCAGTCCCGAATCTCCCTCATATGATACAAATCCACAGATCTTCTGCGCCCTCATTCACCGTAAATCCTTTCAGCATACAAGCCCCGTTCCTCCTCAATAATATCTTGGCACTTGGTCACGCGACGCCTTCCAAGTGCTGTAATCTGGAATGGGCGTTTTGTCCAATAGTCGTACCATAGCTTCTGCGTTGAACAGCGTGGCATTATATGTCTCTGCCCGCGGGATGATGCTGAGCAGGAATGTGATATCTCTAGGAATCATGAACTGTGCCGGACCGTTGGATTGCCACTGTTGAACACCACCATGAGTCTGCTGCATCCTCTTCTGTTGGTCCAGGCGGCGACCTGCAGCTCCTTTCAGGGGTGACTCCCCACGAACCAGTTTCCTTGGGCGGCCAGACTCGTTGTCGGATTCTTCGCCCCCAAGCGGGCGCTTTGGAGAGTTTGTTGGCTGTAAATAAGCCGGGATTGGGTTAACCTCTTGTCGAGGCTGTGGACGGGGACTACTCTCCCTGTATTGTGGCCTTGGGCTCGGCTGCACCGAAATCGGCTCTTCAATAGACTGCATGATAGACTTTGGGCGCATCTGTGCCACTGGCGAGATGATTAGGCGGACAACAGTAGGGTCAAATCTTTCGGACGAGTATCGTGATGAGAATCTCGCGAGTTTTTGGTCTTCTGTGAACAAATCCGCCATTCGCTGTTCCAGCCTGTTGATTTGAGAAAGTTCGCCATATTCTGACTCGTATTTGTGGAAAAATACGTAGAGTGGCTTGGCTTTTGCGACAGTTTCGGGCTTCTGGGTGAGTCGATTTACGGATGTCTCGAATACCGCTCTAGCATCTGTGGATTGTTAGCATGGTCCAAACGTCGAAATTTTTTGTCTATACATACTTGTTGTGTCGCCAATCGACAACAGGTGCTTGAGGTATTCCAATATGAATAGTTCATCTTCCGGAAACAACTTTGCGCCCTTCTCGAATATCTTTGTTCCGGCCGGATCTTTGTATACGTTGTGCTCAATCAAAGCACTGGCGATGTATACATCGCTAGTAATCTTCCCTCTGACACGGGCATCACTCAGAATCTGGCGTGACCCGCCAACAGGGGCATTGACTTTGCCTTTACCCTGTACTCTTCGCATAGCTCTCATTAGAGCAATCCATGCAAATGACAATGTGCGCTGTGTCAGTTCCGACTGCATGTGATATCCTTGTTTCACAACCTTCAGTTGGTTGTCTCGTGCGGATTCTTTCGCCTCTTTCAGCAATCTGTCCGTATCATCTTCGTCATCGTCCACCCTGTCCAAGGTAGGGTTGGCGGATGAATCCAACATTGCATACTCCTGGATTCTAGCCAATTCTGCATTTTCGCGGGATTTCAACTTCTTTATTAAATCATACAACGCGTCAAGTAGCGTGTTGTATGGAGCCCTGACGGCAGCCCCTCTGCTGGCAAGACCTTCTTCCCCTTCCTCCATCGGCAGCACAGTCTCCAAGCGATCTGCTTGCTTAAAAGCCAGGAGGCAGCTCTCTGGGTTTGCAGCAATCCCTTGGCTTAAGAAATCGTTGCCTTCTTTCTCCATGCCGTTGTTGAAGGACCACTCTGCAGCTTCGACCCATATCTCTGGCCAGAACCTCAATGCCATAACCGCGTGTTTGTAGACGTAAACGACTCTTTGTTTGTAGGCTTGAATATCTTCATCTCGGAAGACCAGAGGATCCTCTTGCTCCCAGTTGATCCACTGTCTCCAATAGCTGACCTGCTCCAAGTACTCCTTGTCCCCTTCAAACCCAAGTGCGGGAGGAAGGCGTGGAAGATTTGTACGCACAAGGCCGCGTGTAATGTTTTCCATCGCAGTGTTTGCGCTTCTTGCTGTCATGTACGATGGAGACTTTTCCTGGAGGAATTTCCGGCCCTGTATACATGTCAGCTGCGATTATTAACCATTTTATAGACTTGGACGCACAGTAATCTTGTTCAGGCTCATTTCAAACTGATCGTACTCCTTCCATAGAGAATTTACGTTAGACATTGGGACACAAACGGCACGTTGATAAGCTTTGCGCATTTGATCCATTTTTTGCTGGTCCTGCCAGCTGCTGCCTCCTATCTGTCCAGGAGCGCTGCGGATGAATTGAATATATTCTTGCCAGATTTTGCCAGAGTCTCTATCAATGCCAACGTTTGCCAGCACAAAATCGTATGCCTGTGATATGGTCGCCCGTGCAGATCCAGTAACGTCGTTGGTTAGGTCATTGCGGCGTCGAATGTAATTGAGGTAGACGGACCATAGCTGGACATGGGGTACTGTAAGTAGCGACTTGCCAAAGATCTGCTCCGCAGCAAAGAAGTTGTCAATGCCCAACTCCATTTCAGCATATGCGACCCAAATATCAGCCTATCATTGATGTTAGCGGTAAGTCTCAAGAGATATAAGGAGCTGGGGATTAGATTTCATACCGCCATAGGGAACACTTTGAAAAAACGGTCGTAGACAACCCGAGCATCATCCAGCTTGTTGCGGTTTCGGTGTTCTGTGATGAGAGATAGCCAGGCATCCAAGTCTCCCCTTGGATCTTCCTTGATTCGGTCCTCTAAGATACCTACTCTATCATGGGGGAGTCGCGCTTTGGGTAGGCTAGCGCCTGCAATTGGCGCAGTGACAGTTGCTGAGGCGTTAGGAATAGATGCTTGATTGGAGACACCAGCGCTAGTTTGTTCACCATCACCAAGAGCGTTAGGAGCCTCCAAAATTGGAACAGGGGTCTGAGCTGCAGAGTCTTGAGGCACAGCTTCGAGGTGTAAAGGAGACCTTGACACGGAGCGGGTTGGACCACTGGTCGGGGGCTGGAGAAGTGTAGGCGACTTTGACGTCGCAATCTCAACATCATCTTCGTCGTCAGAGTCATCCGCCAAGAACCCACCAATCGTCTTAGGCTTTCGCGCCGGAGATGCTCTGGATGGAGGTCCCGTGCCAGCTAGACTGGTAGTTGTGTAACTTGGAACTGGATTGGCTGATTCCGGATTATATTCTTCGCCATCAGACAGAGCATCAGATGGGGATAAAGCACGAAGGACTTGATCATCGGAGAAATCTTTTTCTTCTTCTTTCACAGGTTGGTCGCTATTTTCTGTATTTGTAGCACCAACACCCTCTTCTGTATCATCTGTGCCTTGTTCCCATGAAACACTCTCTTGCCCACTCTGCATCTGATGCAAGAGCGCAATCTCCGCATCTTCCTCCGCCATACTTTCAGCGCGCCAATTGAAAAGTGTCCTTGAAAGGGTATGTAACAAGATACGGTGTGTGGTTAGTGGCCTATTGTTCATTAGCTGATATGATCTCGGTTTGGAGGAAGGGATGAAATCATACAGGAGAATTGGCAACTAGAAACGCGTAACAACGGCAGCAGTCATCGCAAATTGATCTTGCTGCAGACTCTGTTCGCTAGGTCGAGGTAAATCAAGACTGAATACGTTCGCTATTTCGGTCGAGAAGCTGTGAAGTTGGTATCGTCAAAGAAGTTGTCGCGAAGGGTTTTGGGTCGCAACGTTCATTTCCAGTCAATGACAGCTGCTGACTAAGCGTGAAGAGGCTCAAACTCAAATTAAACCAGCCAATCAAATGCTTTCAATACAAATGCTGCTGGGACAACAACACCACCGACCGAGTTTTCTACGAGCAAAGAGAAGGTAATGTATGTTGCAATGGCACTCTACAGATGGATTTATCAGGTGTATACTTGTTGTTTTCAATATCTCCAGGTCAAGACGAAGCTCAGAAGCTCTTTAGAGGCACAGCACGCGTGAAAGTTTTGAGGACAACACGTCAAAGACGGCCAAGTTTGAACATCTCAAGTGTTATGTAACTGTCTGTATTCTTCTTCAGATTTTATTATATACGTTCACTTATGAGCTTTTTCTTTTGAAGAGTTGTTTACTTTAATACTCGTATGAGAATATTGATAGCCAACAAATCCTCATATCAAAAGGGTGTCATGTAGCAAAAATGTACCGCCAGCCATCAATCTCCAGCCTACGCGTTTGCACGCCAAAACTCAAGGATAGATAGTCGACGCAGAATGGGATGTGTTCTTTCCTGTCATTTCCCCTCCAAGCCTTCACTGAGAAGAAAGGAACAGAGTGAATATGAAGGATTATAGTTTTATGTGGAGAGAAAGAAGAGCGAGAGATTCGAGAAGATTAAATAGTCGGAAATTTCTCTCGGCTCGTCACGTGCGTCACGTGAGTCACGTGCTCTGGCTTGGCGTGAGGCATGTGTCCTAGAGCCTGATTCGGGATGGCGCAAAAATTGATCTTGGCGCTTTGAAAACGCACGGATTCAGGTTTGGAGGGGCGGTGAATTACCCCTCCTTTTCGGGCAGCAACTGTGATTCACGCCAAAGCGAAAGCAAGTAAACAGGTAAACAATACCAACTTCATTTCTAACTACCAGTTTAAACTGACACGACCAGTTCTTTGACTGTTATTATCTCAAGTTTGAAACTTATAACACACTTTCTATCCTCATACGACCGAAAATGGCACCAGGAGGACCCCCAGGAAGCAGCAGCAGAGGACGTGGCGGAAAGTTCAAGAAGTTTACTCGAGGAGGTTAGTTTCATCAACCCGGTTTTTATTTCCCTTTATTTTCACCAGCTAACCACCCGTCCTTCTCTGCAGGCGGCAAGCACTTCTCGAAGAACCTACGACCTCTCGATGCCGATGGAAACGAGCTCGGAATGTGGGGTGAAGGCGCTGAGGCTGCCGAATCCTCCGAGGAAGAGGAGGAGGATGACTCCGAAGAAGAGAGCGAGGACGATGCCTCCAAGCCCGAACTGACCCGTGAAGAGCGCCGTGCCGCCGCCAAGGCCAAGAAGGAAGCAGCTATCGCGAAGAAGAAGAACACCGTGGCACAGCCCGGCGATCTTCCAAGCAGCTCGGAGGAAGAGGAGGATAGTGACGAGGATGATATGCCCGCGAACCCCAACCACAGCAAGGCAGCCCGAAACCAGGCGAGCGCGCCGCCTATCAGTGTCGACGAGGCGGCCGAAGGCGTCAAGGGCCTTAGCGTCGGTGGCAAGGGCAAGCCAAAGCCAGTTGGGGAGTTGAGCAGACGCGAGAGGGAGGCGTTACAAGCGCAGCAGGCCAAGGAGAGATATCAGAAGATGCACGAGGCCGGCAAGACCGATGAAGCGAAGGCTGATTTGGCAAGACTGAAGCTGATTAAGGAGAAGAGAGAGGCAGAGGCTGCGAGGAAGCAGGTACGCTATTGATGATGATACCGATTTGATGATACCGATACTGACCAGTCCTAGGCTGAGAAGGAAGAGCGCGAAGAAGCCGATAAGACCAAGAAGGCGGAAATCGAGGCCCGCGAGCAGAAGAGGAAGGAGGCTGCCATGGGTCCCAGCAAGAAGAAGGTAACCAAGAAGTAAACTTGCTGCTGTTCTTGGATTAGTTCGAGAGGCCCACAAGGCGAAAGCTGGGGCCCTCCAGGCATCTTCAACAGAACTTTTACCAACCTGTTGGAATTATCATCGTGGGAGAGTGGATAACGATCTCGCATACGTTCTCTTACATAGATTATACTATATGAGATTTACTATGACAAGTAATGATGGACGGCGCTGATGCCAGTGCTACGTGGGGGGATCGTCTCGGCCAGTAGTCGCCTTTCTCTCTTCCTGTTTCTCCCTACCCATTTCTTAATTCGGACTAAGAATTTATCCCTTGATCACATATCTAACATCCAGTTACCATACCACAGCAGAAGTATTTTAGTTTCTACCATCGGTAAGAAGGGCAAAACATGGAAATGAGACATTTTGAAAGTTGTCAGTATGTCGATGGTGTAGCTCAAATATATCTTGTAGGTAGGGGCGAGGTGACCTTGAGAGGGAATATAAATATAAATATAACCGGTGGTATTTGTAGACACTCTTATTATCTTGTAAATCCACATACAAAAGAGAAGTTATGCGTTGCAATTTATCCAAATTTAATAAATTATACCTCATTTATTAACGAATCATCTAATTATTCTGCCTAGGCGGAGAATGTTTAGCTTCTGAATCCGAAGACAAGTACAAACAAGCACGGAATACAAAGATAGAATCTATAGAATCTATAGTATTTATTTATTAACATATTCGACATTTATACGTTTTATTTTCCGCGTGCTAATTGACTCATTAAACCCGTCGTCGACATAGCCTGTTGAACCAAATGACGCTTGGCGCAAGGCTGAGACAGCGGGGGTTACATGGCTCCAGCCTTGCGACGGTTCGGCGGGGCAGTTACGTATACATGGTAGGATCACCAAGAACCACATGTCGCCTTGGCTCTTTATGCTTTGTTGCATCAAGCAGAAAAATCGTTTCCTCTCACCAAAAGAATACATATTCTAGGCCTGAGTATTCGACAGTCATATACGGGTGATATACCAGAGAACTAGCCCACCATGGCCTCCTTTATCCGGTCCAAGCAGTCTGGCATGCAGACCGATCTGTCTGCGTCTATCTTGCCTGGACTGTTTACCATTGATGACGAAGCCCGATATGGCATCAATTCACAAATAAGGTAATCCGCTTTAACATGCCCATATATTGACCGGTAACTGATCCCACCTGTTCCGTAGTACGTTTGCGTACGACCCGGTGCAATCACTGCTGGCAGTTGGCACAAGCGAATCACAGTATGGAAGTGGACAAATCTATATATTCGGCAGAGACCGAGTCCAAGTCACAATTAAATTGTCTCGGCGAGCATCGGTCAAAGAATTACGGTTCTGTTCAGACAAATTGCTGAGCCTTGACTCAAAGAATGAGCTGACGGTGTGGGACCTAATTGGAGGCGGCAAGAAGATATGCAGCTATACAGCACCCGGCATTGTTACATGCGTGGCAACGGATCCTATGCTTGACTGGGCGCTCCTGGGACTACAACAAGGCGAAATTGTTGCGTTTGATCTTGACCGTGAGAGGGCAGCGCCACTCCGATTGCCAAACTTCTGGCGTGAACGAAGTCCGAGGTCTCGGATTCTATCTATTGTTTCCTTGCAATGGCATCCTAGGGATATTGGCCAGCTTCTTATCGGATACACAGAAGGTGCCGTGATTTATTCATTCAAAGAGGCAAAAGCTACAAAGTTCTTTCAATACGAAGTTCCACCCGGCGCCCCCGGGGGAGCATCCGACCCTCACGTCGTTGGAGATGCGCGCAGGCCGCGGCTCACACAGTGTTTATGGCATCCAACTGGGACATTCGTTCTTACAGCACATGAAGATGGCAGCCTTGTTTTCTGGGATCCCAAGGATGGTAGAGTCGTGATGGCTCGCACTATAGACGATCTACACGTAGATCAGCCAGGCAGCAAGCCTGGGGGCTCTAAAGGAGGCCTGTCTCTCAAAGAACCATATGCTAAGATTTCATGGTGCGCGAAGACCAACCCTGATGACACCGGCTTGTTAATCGCCGGTGGAGTGCCAATGTCTGCGCCAACCAAGGGGCTTACGTTCTTGGAGCTCGGCCCTACACCGGTTTATGCAACTTCGTCATGGCAAACTTTGACCGACCATTTCAAAGGGAAACGTCAACAGCTTCTCGAGACACCGGCCGGTGCAGAGGTCATTGATTACTGCCTTATCCCTCGCGCCTCGCCTCATTTTGATGGCGCACAAGATCCTATTGCTGTCATCGCCTTATTGTCATCAGGGGAGCTTATAACTCTTTCATTTCCCAGCGGGCATCCTATATCGCCTACTAACCAGCTGCACCCGTCATTGACCTTTGTTCATCCATTTGTTGTTTCATGTTCTGTCACAACCGTCAATAGAACTAGGTGGCTAGGAATGACGGAGAAGCGGCAGCAAGGCCCCCAATTATTACGTGGCGGTGTGGGGGGAAGCAAAAGCGTCCGCAAACACGAAGACAGGACTATCATACAGACAGCACATGGCGATGGCACAGTTCGAATTTGGGATGCAGGAACTTCTGACAAGCTGGAGAATAGCGGGGTTCTGCAGATTGATGTTGCTCGATCACTTGGAAGGTATGAAAACATTGAGATTACGGTCATAAATATGGCTGGCCAAACCGGAGAGATGGCCGTTGGCACGAAGTCTGGCGAGGTTGCAATTTATAGGTGGGGTGGAAATAAACTCAAGGGGTTTGAGCCTCCGCCTCCTGTTGCTGTCATGCCGGGAACTATCGAGAATATTAGCGACAGAGCCGAGCCTGGACTGAGAGAGGGCCTACAACCTTTTGTTCTTTATAACATGGCCCATGGGCCTATTTCTGCGTTGAAGATGTCTGATGTGGGCTTCGTCGGCGTTGGATCTGAAGATGGCACTTTCGCAATCATCGATCTTCGGGGACCAGCAATAATATTTAACGGTTCTGTAAATGACTTTGCTAAGCAAGAAAAAAGAGGCAGCCTTTTCAGCAAAAGCAACCATGGTGGCCCCAAAACCGACTGGGCTGTCTCGATTGCCTTTGGTGTTTTGACCATCGATCACGACGAATATTCAAGCATATGCTGCTTCGTTGGTACTAATCTGGGGCGAGTAGCTACATTTAAGATTCTGCCACAATCTAATGGAGGCTACACAACGCAGTTTGCGGGAGTCTCACAGCTGAATGACCGCGTTGTCTCCATCTGTCCGATTATTGCAACTTCTGGACAGCCAGCTGTAGCTGATGGTCCCACAGTAGCGTCTCTCCGCGAAGGGAGAATAATCCCTGGAATGCTTGTAGTTGGTACGTCATTTATCCCTTTGTTAGTATATCTGTATTACACGTGGCTAACCAAATATTGCAGTCACCGAAGCTGAAGTACGGGTCTTCAAACCCGCTACTGCGAAGGGAGCGCAGAAAACCTGGGATGAATCGACAGTAATGTGTCACGCCGCATCAGTAACCCACTTCCTCCTCCACGGCTACGCCATCGTTGGTGTCTTCGGTGACGGTACCGCACGCGCTTACTCCATCCCCGCCCTCAAAGAGCTAGGTGTGCAGAACCTGCCGATGCTCGACAAGTCCCGCATCTCAAGCAGCATCGTCACACCCTCAGGCGACATATTCGGCTGGGCCGGTCCCTCTGAGCTTGCGATGCTGAACGCTTGGGGCACCGGACAGCCACTGGCGCGCTCGGAAGACCGGCTGTTTAATATCGAGGCTCTTATCCCACCGCGACCGACCATCTCCAACATGCAGTGGATATCAGGGACGATGTATGTCAGCCCCACAGACCTGGATTTGCTCATTGGCGGACCAGATCGCCCGCCTAGCAAGCGTATGATGGCGGCGGCGGCGGAGGAGCAACGAGCGTCGAACCAAGCACGGCCAGGACCTAGTGCTAAGCAGGAGGGCTGGGGTGATTATATGACGAGGCAGTTCAATGAGCGGACGGAGCAGCTGGGGGTTATGGGTGATACGATGGAGCGGACGCAGGAGAGCAGTGCTGGGTGGGCGGATGATGCGAGCAAGTTTGTGAGCAAGCAAAAGAGGAATCTTTTGTTTAAGTCTGTGGCTGGGAAATTCTTTTAAAAGCAGGGACCAGGGGACCGGGGGACCAGTAGGGGACTGGCAGGGGACCAGTTGGACAGGCCTTGATCTGAAAATTGTTGCATGGATTCCAGCGTTGACTGTGGCTGTAAGGTTTACTTTATGTTGGGTTTTGGTTTTCTGAGATGTCGCCCTGTGTGCCTGAGGGAATGATTTTATGAATATATGAAATTCAAGCCAAATTGCCAAACGTTGAACTTCTCGTTTGTTCTACCTCTTGTTGGATCACCTACGTAGACTGTAGCGTGCACAAGACCATAGAAACAATAAAACACATTTAGAATGATGAATTGTATTCAGAACATCAACTAAAGACTCTACGCTGAAATACTCCAAACCGTAAATCCGATCCCATCTAAAGAACAAGATCCCGTAAAGAAGTTTCACATCCTTTCGTCCAGTAAGCGGCGTTTGGGGGTATCGTAACTTTTCCACTAATGGGACATGACGGCGTCAGACACAGCCGCCTTGGAGCCGTTGGCGGCCTTCTCGGGCTCGTCAACCTCCATGCCATCATCAGCCTCGCCCTCACCCTCCTCCTCTTCCTCCTCCTCAGCTTCGCTGCCGCTGCTCTCGCCCTCGAGATCCTCGCTTCCCTCATCATCATCTTCCTCGGTTGGGGCCACGCCCTCAACACCAGCCATGGCCTCATCCTCACCTTCGACAGCGCCATTAGCCTCGCCAGATCCCTCGGCAGCCTCTTCCTCCTCGTCTTCTTCCTCAACCTCCTCGGCGCCGTACTCCTCTCCGTCGGCTACCAGGTCGGCCTCTGGCTGCTCAGGCGGGAATTCAGCCGGGGCAGATTCCTCGGAATCCCTGAAATTCTAGTTAGCCTGTTATTCAAACGCGTCGTGATGTGTACACAAACCATTTAATAGCAAAGCGAGTGACGCGGGGCTTCTCAGCGAGCACGTTCCTGCGGACGCGGTCGAGGAGCGGCTTTGCGGGCGGGTCGGCATTGAGCTCGTCGGAGTCATATTCGTTGTTGACGTAGTATCCGACGCGGACGAACTCGCGGCCATCGTAGGCGCAGGTGAGGAGGATGACGGTGACGCCGAGGATCTCAGCGTCGGGGATGCGCTTGGTGTCCGGTGGGTCGGCTTCGAAGATGAACTTGTTGACGCCGACGGGGATGGGGCCGACGAGGAGGGAGTCGAGTTCTTGGTCGTGCTCGTCACTGAGGACGTTAGTGGCCGAAGGGTGGAGTTGGGGAGGGGTAACGCACGAAGTGGCAGAGCCGACGTAGGTGAGCTTCCATTCTAGGTCTATGGACGGTTAGTGAGGGTTTGTGGTATAGAATCATCTGATATTGCATGTATCGAACGGGAGAGACCAACCTTTCTGAAGTTGCTCCAAACACTCGAAAGTGATCTCGAACTCATACGAATCGCCGAATTTGGCGGGGTTGTTGAGAACATTAACACCGAGTAGTGAGACCACAGACATCGTGTCGAATGGCTGGCTGTACAACTGTACGGCTTGTGCAAAGTTGCGGATGCAGAAGATAAGTTTTGAGAGCAACTGAATTTGATATTGGTGTCTTAGGTTGATGTGGGTGGAAGGTGTGAGATCGAACGCGCTCGTTGGCGAAGAAACCGCGTTTGAGACCAGGCGCGCGACTACAGACTGACCGCCTTCAGCGTTTGCCCATGTCCATGATCGAATCTGATAACAGGCTAGAATACGCTAATCAAATACAGTTAGACGTTCTGTTTTGAGGGGTCATTGAGCGCTTGGAGAGAGCGGCTCAGCCTCGCTTCAGCCTCGCCGGTATCAAACAGACCTCAAAGTCGACTATTTGAATGTTTGAAACCCACCATGGCGCCATGACCGCGGGCGGCCCAAAGATAACTGAACTCAGGCCTCTAGGCTATGCTATTATCCAGGCCTTGAGATGCACTACTTTACGTCATTCTCAAATTCTGGCTACCCACCTTGGAACTGACTACGGTTGGTGGCTGAGGTCGTCGGCGGCCGAGTGACCGACGCCTTCATTGTTGGAAAGTCAGCCAAGCAACACTGAGGGACATGAAAGGAGAAGTGATTTCTTGTTCCAGGCATTATTTACCTTCTGAGTGAGATACAGAGGGTAAGACTCTGGCTGATATATGTCTGATGGGGATTCAGCTGGGCGTCTGGACCACCGAAATCCAGTACAGTCAGCTTCAGATAACCCTGACTACTTCATAAACGAGGAGCAGTATGAATAAGCTCAGCAAAAGGAAAGGCAAGTTATATAGTATGAGGGAAGGACTACAGAATAATAATGGCCACCCGGGTGGCTAGCTATTACCAACATTGGTAAAGGAAGTACCGGCCAACAAGTTGTCCGTGTTGGGGCGACTCTTTTGTTTGCCTTTATATCCTTTGTTGGATAAAAGATCTCTCTAGTGACCCATTTATTATTATCCGAATCACTCCGCCTCGTTGGAATCTCTTTGTTATATCTCTATCGTTCAATACGTTCAACAATTGCCAGATTCTATAAATCATCGCCTTTTCCCTTCCGTCAAAACGATTTTTTTTTGTCACCATGTGGCACCTACAGTATTCATTCCCGAATGAGCATCTATCCAGCATGTCTAATAGCAATCAATCTCCATCTCCAGCACACTCATCGAACTTGTCATCGTCTGCATCTCTCTTATCCATTTCTGCCACCTCAACCTCAAACAGCTGCCCCAGATGTTCCGATAAACTCTATCTCCCTCCGTCAATCGAGGCCCTGAAATCTGTCCTTCCTTCAGTTAATCCCAGTCCCGTTAACCGCTCAATCTCTCGTTGTGTCCAATGTGACAAAGTCAATGCCGAAAGCGCCGCCTACTTTGCCGAGTTCCCCCCGCCAGCGCACGTGGATCCTGTCGCGGAGCTAGAGCGCAGAATACTAGAAATGGTGGACTTAATAGCATTGGACGTCAAGGCAGACAGACTGAAAATTGCACTGGCCGTGGCGATAAAACAAAAAGGTGATACAGAGATGGAGAGAGATGCTGGGATTAAGGAGGCTTGGAAAGGATTTTTGGGTATTTGGGGTCCGCTGAGAACAGGATAGGGGCATGGCTGAATATGCGATCTCTAGGACGTGAGAAGAGGTTGGGAACAGGAGATGGCTTAGAATTCGTTGTTCGTTTATGGAAATGGTCTCTTTGGGTAGCGGAGAATTATCTCAGTCTATATCTATATGTACAGTATGTGTCCCAAACTCCTCCCGTGACCTTATGCTGTGGATATTCTTATAAACCCACCCGGTGCCCATCGTTTCGTTTCTACTTACACAGATTATAGCGACTCCATATGTTACAGCGCATCGTACAACATTCTCCAACCTACATTCTCCATCTTACAAGAACCTCTTTTCTTCCTTCACCTCATAGGACTGGACCTGGTCACCAACCTCGAAACCATCCCAGCCATCGAAGCCCATACCGCACTCTCCACCCTTTCTAGCTTCGGCGACATCCTTTTTGACGTTCTTCAAGCTCTCAAGATCACCTGCATTTCGTTAGTTTTCCGCGCTAGATAGAAAATAAAACAGCTGGGTATATCAAACTCACCATCAAAGACCTTTGCTCCCTGTCTGAACACCCGCACCTTGGTGTTCCGTCCCACAACTCCATTGCGTATCTTACACCCTGCGATCGGCTTCTGCTTGCGCCCTTTAATCGTAATATTAAACACCTGCACTACCTCGGCTTCTCCCAAGACCTTCTGGCTCACAATCGGCGGCAAGAACTCCGACAACGTTCCCTTCACATCGTCTACGAGTCGGTATATAATGTTGTGGTCTAGAATTTTGACCTTCGCCGCATCCGCCTTCTTCTGGATCATAGGGTCAATGGGGTTGTTGAACGAGATCAAAAACCCCTTTGCAACCGCCGCGTGCTCAACGTCGAACTCGGAGAGGTGGCCAACGCCCGAACGAAGTATTACCGGCCTGATCTCGCTGTTGCCGATTGCAGCGATGCTGTCATTAACCGCTTCGACGGATCCGGAGACGTCGCCTTTAAGGATGAAATAGACTTGTTTCGGCCCATGCTCTTCTTCAACAGCCTCCTCTAGGGCATCATGCTCGGCATTCTCGTCAGCGGTGCGTTTCTTCGAAGCTTCCAGTTCCGATTTCTCCTTCATCCGCTTCTCATGCGTAATCTTGCGGTCTTCATTAATAGCCTCCATGTCCTCGGCTAAGCGATCGCGCTCCTCCCTCTCGACTCGGTAGTCTACTACGTTCTTCGCCTTCTGTTCCGTAGGTGCCTGCAGGACCTCGTCACCAGCAAGCGGCTGCTCTTTCCATCCGTCGATCTCGACTGGGGTTCCTGGGCCAGCTTCTGTAATCTCAGCGCCCGCTTCATTGCGCATGCATCTGATTCGCGCCCAGGTCTTGCCCGCGACGATGAAGTCACCTGGACGCATGGTGCCGCACCGGACTAGAACCGTGGCAACCTTGCCCATTGATTTGATGCTGGCTTCTAGGACCCATCCTTCAGCTGCACCTTTAGTGTCGGCGCGCATATCGAGAACATCCGACAGGGTGAGGGCGGCTTCTTCGAGCTCGTCCATGCCCTGCCCGGTTTTTCCGCTCACGCACACAACTTGGGTGTCCCCCCCATAGTCTTCAATATCTACGCCGTGACGAGCGAGATCTTGCTTGACGCGATCTATGTTGATATCTTCCTTGTCTATCTTGTTGATGGCGACGATTATGGGGACGCGAGCACCCTTGGCGTGATTAATCGCCTCAATCGTTTGGGGTTTGACACTGTCATCTGCTGCAACGACGAGGACGACAATATCTGTGACGTTTGCACCTCTTTGTCTCATATTGAGGAACGCCGCGTGACCTGGGGTATCTAAGAATGTGATGACCTTTCCAGATGGCATAGGCACCGAAAAGGCTCCAATATGCTGAGTGATGCCTCCTGCCTCACCTGCCGCAACAGACGATTTTCGCAGGTAATCTAGGATCGTAGTCTTCCCATGATCAACATGTCCCATAATCGTCACGACTGGGGCTCTTTGAGGGAAAATTGACGGATCCTCGGCAGCTGGCCTAGCCTTCAAGTCTTCTGACTCGCTACGGTCAATGAGCGGCTCAAAGTTATACTCTTGGGCGATGAGGCCAGCAGTCTCGCCATTGAGAACGTAATCTGTCCCCGTTTCTTCGAAGCCCAACTCCTCCATCTTCTCCACGAAATGTTCTAGGCGAACCTTCAGCACCGTAGCCAGGTTCGCAACGCTGATATATTCTGGTAATAACACCGGGGTAGGTGCAGCGGCCTTCTTCGCCGCCTTCGCCGCTTTCCTTTCCTTTTTTAATTCTGCCTTTCGATCGGCGATGGCATTTTTGTGGTTGTCCTCCTCTGTGGCAAATTCCTCCCGCCGGCGATCTTTCTTCTTGTCTTTACCACGGCCCTTGAAACCTAGGTTTTCGCTTTCACGGGATGACGGCGCTGAGCTTTCGGCCGAGTGCTGCAGTGGGCGTTGCTCACGTAGTTTCTGCCGTTGCTCCAGTTCCGCTGCTCTTTCTATTTCCTCTTCCCGTAACCTTAGTACCGCCGGGCTAAGCTCGGGTTCGACCTTCTGGGGCGCAGCTCGCCAAGTAGTTACCGGGGAGCCCGGTGCAAGTCCCGGAGCAGGCGTTTCTGAGAAATACTTCTTTATAGGGATTTGTTTGTGGGAAGCGAATTCGGGCTGTTGCTGTTGGCGCGTATATGGGTTGCTTGCAGAGGGCGATGTATAACCCCCTGACTCGTGGCGCTCGCGAACCCGTATTCTAGCTTTGGGAATGTTTCTGGAGCCACCGTCTTGGACTAAAAGACGCCTATTCAGCTGGTCCCAGGACAGAGGCGTACCATCTGTGGTTTCCATATCACGTTTTCGCCTCTCCTCCGTTATTTGCCTCGCCCTTTCCCGTCGTTCCTCCTTCGCCAAAGCTGTCGCATCCTGTACACGTCCAAATGGCTCTGGGCGCCCTGCTCTCGTTGCTTCAGGTCCAGTCCCACCGTATACGTGAAGTATTTTTACCTGTCCGACCCGGGCTTGGGTTTGCGCCTCAGCCTCTCCTTGCGTCTTCAGCGCATCCCTCAACCTTCTTTCATCGTCAGTTAATTCAATCTTCCCCGAGCCAAATACAGGACGTCCAGATCCGGCAAGTGCGACACTCCCTACGCCCCCTTGGTTTCCAAATGCTGGCCGGCTGCCGAACACAGGCCGACCGAATCCTGCCCCTGTTGAGGAGTTGGCTTTTGCGGATTGAGACGTGGGCAGTTGTGTTCTGTCATCGATACTCTGAGATTGGCGCGCCTCTGCAGCCACCGATGAATTCAATTTCGAGTTCGATGTTTGTAGGAAGCGTCGTGGTGTATGGAACGAGGCCCTGGCCGGTCCCGGTCGATGGGCGCAAAATGCGCAAATCGAAGAGCTAGGAGATTCCTATTAAGCATCAGCACTGACTATAACACGTTTCAGATACGTAAACTTACTCTCCATATCCTTCCGACTCTCATTATTGCGATGCGTCGGCGTTCAGCGTCTGAAAGCGACGTTGGTTCCCAAAATTTATTATGGCACATCCAGGTCCAACCAAAGTCGGCGCGGAAATGTTCCGGCGACAGCCGCTGACGGCATCGCCACTGGAACATTGATTTGGGTCTTGAATTAAAAACAATTGAATCAATCACTCTTCATCCTCGCAATGCCGCCGAAATCCAAGGGCAAGCCTTCAAAGGCATTATTCAAATCGTCTTCCACGCCCAAGAAGCTACGCTCTTCAACCCCCCCGGCGCCATTCTCTCTCCCGCCACCTCAACTCGAACCTCTTCTATCCCAGCTTTCCCAAAAGCACATCTATATACTCTCCCTAGATGCCTCCCCTCAAGTTTTCAAAAAGAAAGTCTTCGCCGTACCCGTCCTCACGAACCTAGCCATAATTGCCCTCATCGCGTGGCGAATCAGCTACACGCTACCCGTCTACATCTCACTCGCAACCTCATTCGCCAGGAACGACACCACCGCGCCTCTCACACTATATTCCATATTAAACCGGTTCCTCGGGTTTTTGATCGATTACTTCCACTACTTCTTACTCACATGGCCGCGCGAATTTCTTGTGGGCACGAAGCACGGGTCGCCAGTCCTATGGCGGACCAACATCGGATTCCGGAATAGCGAAGTCATAGTCCGAAGATCGAAAGCTTGGGACGCCGAAGCGATAATTCCCAGTGTCGATATTGCGCTAGAAAAGGAGGAGCCGGCAAGAAAGGTGTTTGATGAAGAGGTTAGACGCGCAACGAGCGTGACGGCGATGCACGAAAAGACCGGATATATGCTGCTGAACGCGAAGTGGGATTTGGATTGGAAGCTCATGATATATGCTACGGAGATGATAGATGCCAAAGATGCCGTGCTGCCAGATTTTAAGACGCAGGCTCTGGTGCATAGCCCAGCTTATGGATGGGTGGTTTGGGACGAGAACGTGCAGGGTGGCAACAAGGAAGAAGAGGCGCGGAAGAAGATTGTACTATTTAAGGATGAACTGACACTGATGGGGAAAGAGAGCTTGTTCTTTCGCTGGATTGAACTTGTACAGTATGAGAGTGCGAGGGAAGGCGGGTTTACCGCCGAGCGGCAACAGGAAACGATGAAAAAGGCGAATGAATTGTTTGAAAGGGAGGGAGTAGACTTCGAGGCATTCTGGGAGAGGGTGGGGGGAATGCAAGGAATGCCTGGCATGGATGTGGCATAGTGGGTTATGATATTAGACAACATAGAATATATATTCACATAGAGTACCTAGTATTTGGGAAATTAACGACAATACATATGGACAACTCATAAACGGCAGCGGGGACATGGCTATGTTCTTGAAAATCAAGACGCTGGCAATGCCGCTACATAGATTCAAGTCTAAAACGCTTTCCCTACTATAATACCAGTTTTTTACGCAACACCAAGAGTTGGTATCTCGCCCTGTTCTTGCTTAATGTCGCCACCAAGCTTGTATGACAACCGCCACCGCAACTTAACATTGCTTCCTTGCCCATGTGCTACGCCATTGAGATATATCACTTGTGAAATTCCCTCTTTCTGAAGTGGCTGGAGAGTCGTCCCCGTCTGACGTTCAAGTTTGAGTGAATATCCCTATGGCGAGTTAGTTACGCACGTGACAACAAGAGCACAGGTGGGTATACCTTTGAGACTGCTGCCTGGAATGTGAGCTCCGAGATTGGCATAGGTGTCTTGTTGGAATACTTGAAGAATATCGTGATAACCGGATCTGAATTCGATTTACGACTTGCTTCGGCTGTGATATTAATTACAGAGTCGGTCAATGTGATCACATTCGACGACGGCAACTCGCTGTTTTCTGGTAATGCAGATTCAAACGCCCACTCATCGTCATCTGTGGGCACTGGCGGCTTTGTGGCATTTGGATTTGGAGTCGATGTGTTGGAACGGAAGTCGAACATGGAAGGGGTGGTGGAAGTAAGTTGTGGCGTCGACTGTCTGAGTGGCTGAGTCAGAGCCGCAAATGGATCAGAGGCCGGTTGTTGTGTAGGCGGCTGGAATCCGGCATAGTTTGGCTGCGTCAATGCTGGCGATGCCGCAGACGCTGCAGGAGTTGGAGCTCGTGCACTGTTGTTTTCCGTGGTGGAGGATATCAATGATGGCCCAGGGATGTCTAAATATGTTAGCTCGGCCATGCAAGATGTGATCAAATGACATACTTGTGTTTGCACCAAAACCAAGTCCAATAGCACCAGACTGCCCGAAGGGGGCGTCGCTGATGGTGCTTTCGCCCATTGATAATCCCAGAAGGTCATCTTCGAGTCCACCTGGCTTTGAAGGTGGTGCGCTCGAGGAAGCTTCCCCGACACCCTCTCCATCGGCATCAAAGTCAATTAATGAGAGCTCGTTCGCAGCGTTCTTTGCCACCCCGGTAGTTGTTCCCAGAGTTCCCTTGGCAATTTTCGATGCCGCCTCAATATCGCCCTTTTTCATTAGCTTATACCGCTCGACTGTGCGATTTATGCTGTCGTTGATCTCGAAGAGTTTCGCCACGGCTTCATGGTCGTCCGACTCTTCTTCACACATCTTCTGTATTTTAGGGTGGGCACTCTGTAGTGATGCAGCGAGCTCCTCATACACATCACCCTCGGTCATTGTCTCTCCCGGCTGGAAAGCCTCAAGCCGCTCTTCTAGCAGTTTCGCCTTTTGTTGAATTTTGCCTACCTCCTCTGCTGCCTTCGCTCTATAATCAGTTTTCGATCGGGTATCATATCCAGCCATTATCTTCATCAACCGATTCGCCTCCTGCAAATCCTCTGGCCCACTTCTCCGGATCAGCTCCTGCAACTTTGCCGATTGCGCAGATCTCTCTTCCTCCTCCATCTCCTCTGCCGACTTGAGGTTCTATTACGTGTCAGTTTCGCCCAGCAGTTGGGAACTACGCGATTGAATAAAAATCGGCACGGTTCAGAACAAAAATGTACTACAAATTTGCCAAGAACCGTGCCACTTATTGATTCAACCGCGTAGGAACCAAAAGCACTTACATCGCTCGGATTCAAAACCGCAGCATCCTCCCTCCTAACCTGCGGAAAAGTATAGCCCTTATAACTAAGCAGCCTATGCATATCCCGTATGAACCCCAAGTCCTCTTTATACCGACTCGTCTGGCAAATCGTGCTCTTCCACTCCTCAATCGCCTCCAAAATCCTCAACTGGACCCTCGTAGCCCTTACCGGCGGCCGCTCCGGAAACCTTCTAACAAGCTCATTGAGAAACTCCTTCGTGCCGACCTGCAGCTGGAACGGGTACCCGCAGTTCTTCACGCAGATGTCGAGGAGGCTGAGCGCCAGCAAGGCCACGTTGGGGTTCCGGTGGTTGATATAGTTGACGATCGCGACGGCGGCCTCGCGCGGCGCATTTCCCTTCTTGGAGTTTATGAGGTCCGCGATCTCGAGGTTGAGCGACAGGTTCGGCTCGAAGTACTCTGGCGAGCAGGCTTGCTGGATGAAGCGCTGGAGCGGGGTGGGACCCGAGTCGCCGGCTTGTGAGAAGCGGTCGCGCGCAGCCATACGCGCTGAGGCAGCTTCCATGGGCGGGTTTGGGTGGTTATGAAGCCCGGTGTGAGCTAATTCGGGGAGAGGGCATGCAAAAGAAGTTCGAGATAGAAGAAAGCTGGGAGCTATGATGTGGTGTGGTGATGTCGATACTCCACCTGGATATAGCTTGGCACTGCGCGGCCATGTCGGAGGGTCGGGGCAAGGTACCGGGCGGTGTGGAGCGGCACAATGTTATTATCGTGATAGTAGAATTTGGCGGGGCATATCAACCTTCCCCAAGCCACATACGACTCACAAGAGACGAAAAAAGACACATTTACGTTTTCCATCTAGCTACGATCTATCAAATCAAATATTGCAAACGACCAATTTATTTCTCCGGCTATGGTTCGCCACAAGAAAGACGGCTTCGGCCCCAAAGGCAAGAAATACGCCAACGCCCCCCGCCAACGCGGCCCCAGGAATGACGACTCCGATGCCCCTCACGCCCGCCCCTCCTTTCGCGCCGCATGCTGGGATCTCGGTCACTGCGATCCGAAGCGCTGCTCGGGCCGCAAACTTATGAAGCAAGGTCTGATGCGCGAGCTTGCGATCGGCCAGAAGCACTCCGGCGTCATCATCACCCCAAACGGCAAGGCGACCGTCTCCCCCGCCGATCGCGAGACGATGGAGGCCTACGGCGCTGCAGTGGTAGAGTGCTCATGGGCACGCACGAGCGAGGTACCCTGGCCGAAAATCGGCGGGAAGTGCGAGCGTCTGCTACCTTATCTTGTGGCGGCGAACTCGGTGAACTACGGAAAGCCATGGCGGCTAAATTGCGTGGAGGCCCTAGCAGCAGCGTTTTATATTTGTGGGCATCCTGAGTGGGCAGAAGAGGTGTTGGCGCCATTTAGCTATGGCAGCGCGTTCCTGGAAATCAATAGCAGTATTCTGAAGCGTTACGCTGCATGCGAGGATGAAGCGGGCGTGAAGAAGGCACAGGAGGCGTGGATGGAGAGATTGGAGAAGGAATATGCGGATAGCAGGGAGGAAGGGGCAGCGGATGATATATGGAAGAGCGGGAACACCAACCACAGAGCAGCCGTGAGTTCCGACGAAGATGAAGACGACGACGAGGCAGAAGACGACGAGGAAGAAGGGAGCGTAGATGGAATATACCTCGGCTCGAACCCCCCCAAAAAATCCACCTCCGACGCATCTTCCTCACTCCCCCAAAACGATCGCGATCCCTTCGATATTTCCGATGACTCCGACGACGAAGCCGAAATGGCCGAACTGCGCCGACAAGTCCTCGCCTCGAAACCCTTCTCCAACCCCGCCTCAAGCTCAAAACCGTCCCCAGCGCATATCCCGCACCCCGAACCGGTCGCTGAACCTGATGTACAAGCGGACTCGGATAATGGGTCCGACGGCGATGATGACGAGTTCGATAGCATTATCGATGCGACGGTTGTTACGGACCGAACGGGGATCGAGGCGAAGCAGAGGGCTAGGAGGGAGGATGTTCCACTTGCGAGCGTGAGCTATTCTCGGACTGTGATCGGAGCGCCGAAGAAGAGATAGGCGTGGGTATGCCGAGGGTGGGGAGGGGTAGTGTTACAGGTGGAACGAGGGGTGCTTGGGTGCTTGGGTGGCATGCGGTTTAGGTTTGAGCACGCCATACACCATCAAGCCTCTTTGGCGACGGAAGGCTTCTAGAATATACAAAAGAACTTCTTTGGGTACCTGAGCACAGGCAATACCCTGCAAGCAATCACATCCTTTCCGTCACTCTAATCTACCCCTATCTTGACAGCTTTCCAAGCAAGTGACCCTGCCCATAGCCTTTGGTAGGTTTCTGGGCGGAAATGGAGAATATTACAGTATAGTCTATATATAATGGGCGGGGGACTAAGTGGATCAGATATTCTCAGGTGGAGAAGTCGTAAGGCCCTAAAAACCATGCGGGGACATGGTGTACCACGATCATAAAAGTCACATATTTGTTCAAAGGTACGTTTTTCTCCAGTGATTTTTCTGCAGTATAGTTCCAGTGGTTTGAAACAGACCATATCACCATTTGCAATATCGCCCATAAACGAAATGAGCTGAACAAAGTTCAATTTTTTAGGTGTGCACTACAGTTACAAATTCAAATTCCTCTACTGATACCTCTCATAGGAAAGTGTTGGACTTTCCTCTCCACCTCTTTCTACCCCGCAAACATCACCAGCTCCGGGCCATCACCGTCATCATAATCGCCGCCAATTTAGCAGCTGGTCTTGCTGCAGACAATGGGGTTCCACCATTGGGTCTCGTCCTTGCACGTGCAGCGGCAGATGTTGTCGGAGTCGCAGTGAGAGTTGCAATAACCGATGGCGAAGCAGTGTGTGAAGCACGCAAGGCCCTGGGTCACACCGTCGATGTTGCAAGTGACACGCTTCTGCAGGCCTGGCACTTCAACTTCGCGGCCACGGATGGCGACGTTGCGGGTGGTGGGGTGGTCAAGGTGGACCTGGTGAAGGGGTTAGATGGCCTGTTTGGATCTAAGTGGGGACGGGGAGTTACCTCTTCGACGCCTTCGGTGTGGCCGGGGATACAGTTGATTTGACCAGATGCGTCGCCAGTGCAAGTGATGTCCTTGGAGCTGACATACCAAGAGTTGACCTCGGCCTGGACGGCGAAGACGAGGGCGAAGAGAACGGGAAGAGTAGAGAACTTCATGTTGATTGATGTGGGAGGAGTAGACTCATAAGAGTATGAATTGTATTTCGTTGGTCTTTATAGGCTGTGTTGCTTTGGATCCTGTGTTGTTGCTATGATGAGACTGAGAGGGAAAAACTGCCCTTCTTATAGATTTTCAAGTCACCCTTCGACGTCCTCGACAGTCTCACATCTCGGATGCCTCGAGTCCATTAGGTGCCGTCTTTCAAGGGTATCACTGCCCCAAAGTTGGCCATGAAGGCATCATGACGACGAGAACATTAGTTCGATAGGGCAGGGAGTCTTCATTCTCGAGAGACATCCCAGCCTCATGAAGCTATTCCAGCATACCAGCCTGGTACGAGGCAGATTCGAACCAAAATATAGAGAATATGCCTTGAAGGCGTCATAATCATGGAAGTGATCGGCGAGCTGGAACATGGAACTATCCCAATTGTTGATCTCGTACCTCAAACTATGAGGTGATCAAAAGAAAACTAACTTGGCAAGTCAGCTCTGCCTCAGGAACGGAGGAATGAGAGAAGAACATTGGATGAGAATGGACAGCAACGGAAATTAAGCTGGCTGTGCATTCTATCAATGCCAAACTGCGCGCTCTATTAATGGAAACCTTCCATACGGGCAGGAACAGCAAAGACAAACCGAAAACGGAATATTTCAACGCATTAGCAGCCACCGGGCTGGTATAATCTGGATATGAGAGCTTCGCCTACTCGTAACTAGCTTGCTAGTTGGGTGATTCTCGTTGCACTGCTCAACTTCATAATCGCCAACAGTGGTGGGAGACTTTCCAAGCGGTAAATCCACGAGTGCGGTCCCAGGTTCCTCATTGTTCGCCCCTCATCCTAGGCCCCTCATCCCAGACCCCTCATATGGCGGGGCCTCCATTGACGGCCCCTCATTGATATGCTGTCAGCACGGGTAGATTCCCCACAACCACTAAAAAGGCTCCCTTTTCTAGAGAGCCTAGCCTAAACAGCGTGTAACTAGGTTTCCCTGTCATATGGCTTCTTCGGGTTTAAAATAGTACCATTTTGTGTAAAAGAGCAGTTTCGCATGACGTTGATGTTCAGCCGCACAGACCAGCTGTATCGCAGGTCAAACTTTATATCCTATTATGGTTTCACTGGCGTCGATCTGAAGCTTGGCGTGGCGCAGCTTGGCATCCCCGCAAAATACTTGAAAGTGACTGGTTCGAGACTGACAACTCAAGGATAGGCACCTAAGCTTGTTCCATCCAGCCTGAGATCAGCGATAAAGTCACACTCAATTGTTCCGTGCTGACAGGATCAACAGATATTGCTAGGGATATCATATTTCGACTCATAACTCCGGGCTGACAGGTTGCCACTCCTGCCAAAACGTGGGGCCAAGTAGTAAACGCATCTAGTGTTCGTGTCCCATGTTACTTTGACATAGGTCTTGTCTTTCAGCTATGACCAGGGCATTCATCATTCAGCTACCACAGGGAGACAAACCTAGCACGGGCGAATGAGCACTAACAGACTTGTCACGTTTGCTGGCGAGGAAATACACAGCCCGAGCGACTCGTGACCGAACCTGGCCAGTCAATTATGAAAAGAATTGCTTCGAGATGGGCTGAGCCGGGAGAGAACTCCATTACATTCATTTCATGTGGGCCGATCAGATATTGTTCTGGGAATGAATATAAAGGATGCTGTGCCAACTCGCAAAAACCATAGGCTAGATTCAGAGATAGCACATATCTCCTCAGCACCGCTATTCTCCCGCTTTCACGACTGGCAATCTTATAAACTGCAACTATGATGACCGTTGAACATCTCTACATACCATGTGCCAGCCGAACATAATCCTTCCTAGACTGGCTGCATTCACTGGACACGCGGGTGTTGTGTTGTATTGTCGGATGATGGTGCCTATGCACCATACCTTAAGGGGAAGAGGCGGACGGCGAAGATGTCATGTCCAGCGCCCGAAACGATACCCACGTCTGTGCAATGCTCACGGCGAGTGAGCCCATTGCCAGGATGATAGTCAGCAAACCGAAACTGATGGCGATCCAAAAGGTGTAGTAGTTTGAAGAGTCCCTGTTGCCCCTTCATAGCTGGCGGAGTCCCCGTGGTTTTTGGATATCCATGTAGTGCCGCAACTGACAAAGGCGGGACTCTAATACTAGGAATTCCGCGAAGGTCATTAGGGGTTTGTTAAAGGCTGCTTTTAGTGATTCTCTGTAACCCTCAAACAAATAGCCGCCGTCTTGTAGGTGTACAGCTCGTACATCTGCGTAGGCATCAGGATGTGTATTGTAGTAAGTAGTAATAAACTCTGTCGCATCTATGCCAATTTGGCTTCCCCATCTGGTCATACGCTGATATCTTATCCTTGTGATGTGGGCTAGTGGCGAATAATATAGCCCAAGATGAGACTAACTCAGTGTTTAATGTAGAGCTCTCCTCTCTCCGGGATTTCATTGTATCCATACTGCATTTTTGTTAGTAACTTGCTAACAATGATTGCTATACTTATCTAGACCAACCTTGGTTTAAAACCGCCCATAGCACTACGAGACCCCATGCCGACTAAAAACCACGCAATATACAGCGTTTTGGTAACTAAGTTTAGTTGGAGATGATCTTAAAAGGAATCAGTCCACTCGATAGACAGCCCACCAATAGACTTCAAAGATTTGATATTTAAGTCATCGGTGGCAAATGAACCATCCTTGCTGCCCTCTAATGCCAACTGCTCTCGGGATGACAAGTGCATAATTTGGAAAAGGCTAGCAATATCCATCCCCAAGACAATATTAAGGGGCTTGGTTATGCAAAATGCCCGGATATTCCAATAGTTGCTTGTATTGGAGCTAAAGCGTTCATTACTTATTAGTAACACAGCCACTATAGCGACTATATTTTCAAAGTCATTATACTCTGTTTGTGAATCAGTTCGTCGATTTAGTGTCTCGCTTTGATAACAGTTAAGAAGAATATCACCAAGCAGACATTTGTCGCTAGATATAATAGAGGCTACGCAGCCGGATAATAATTGGCCACAGGAATGTCGCCCCATGATAGGCTCGTTACAGAAAGCTGCTTTCTGTAACGCGACAACCTCACATTTCAAAGTTGAGATTAAGGAACCAAATCTCACAATTTGATTCAAGGTCACTGTAAATGGCAGCCAATCCTCAAATCCATGCCACATGGCTCCCGGACGGCCGAAAACGGGAAATGTACTTTCTCGAAACCTCATTTTTCAAAGACAACGGGCCAAAACTATGTTTGCCAACGCCGGAAGAGGTGCGAGCCTTGTTAGGTACAAATCATAATAAGGATCGACCACCTCCAGGAAGGTTTGAACATCTTAATCTCATTGTCAAGTGGGGTCCCAATGTTACAGTTTCTGAGGCGCAATCACTTTGGGCGATCAAAAGGGTACTTGGCGACGAGGATCCTGCGCCTGAGCTCTATGGCTGGCGCGTCGATGGGCGTGATGTGTTCATATACATGGAGTGTGTGCAAGGAGAGACATTAAAAGATCGATGGGGTTTCCACACTGACGCCGATAAAACCTTGGTTTGCGATCACCTACGACAGATTATTACGTCGCTGCGCCGCGTTGAGCAAGACCCAAATGATACGTTTATTGGTATGATGCAGTGCAGAACAGACAAGAATTAGACATGTAATGGCTAAATTTTCTTCAGGATCTCCCAATCGCCAACATCTCTTAGACTATGTGCTTGAAGATCGACCAGGAAGCGGCCCCTTTGCTACGGTCAAGCAGTTTCATGACAGGTTTTCTCGATTGCCCTGGCTTTCATTTCCCAACCATGAAAGCTTCCAGGATCCTTGGAGAGCATCCTTGCCAGATACAGGGGAAATCAAAACTAACCCATGGGGACCTTCATCGCGGAAACATTATCGTCCATTGCGGGTGGTATCCGGATTATTGGGAATACTGCAAGGCAGCTTATACCAGTTCGTACAAAGGAGAATGGCGTAAAAGATGGGTTCCGATGTTTTTAGAGCCATGGGTCGAGGTGCATGAGACCTTTGCAGACTATATACAAGCGATGGGAGCTATATGAAGAGTACACCGTTCTGGTTATGAATACTTGGTCGTCTATATGTAGTGCTATATGTAATCGTGATTGAGACAGGCGGAACATACCTTCCTGTTGGGATATGGTGATGGCCCACGGTCCGGATGGAAGAATCTTGACAAATGGATCATTAACGTAGCCTCCATCTTATTAAGAATTCCGTTGATCTTGTCATTAGAAAAGACGAGAGAAAACAAGCATAGGGTAGTGGTTGACCTCCCAAGGGGCATATGTCGGGGGCGTGATAGTCCGCAGTAAAGTCGAAATCGTAACACAATGCTTAATAATCGCAGTGTCCGCAATAACCACATTCCTCATCACACGCTTTTAAAGGGTTCATCGAGACCATTATGTGGTGAGCGATCATCGAAGCTGGTTATGGCTGGGTCGTTCTTCACTAGATCAAGACATGGAAGGATTGGTTTTTCACTTAAATAGTTCGCATTTTACTATTCTTTGAGGTCCTTCACACGTTCTCGATGGTTGTAGCCCCCGCCTTTTCATCCTCGTCATCACTTGCATCGGCAAGATTTGGATCTTCATCGAAAAGGTCGCCGACCTCAAGCCACACGTCACTAGTCGCTGGTACCGGGCTTAACCGGCATAGACCGTAGTACATGGCTGAAGCCACGATAAAGCCACAGAAATAATTCAGGTTGTATATGTACTGTGCGCCGAGCGGTACGGGTTTGCCTCCAGTAGGCTCTCGGACCGCTCCTACAAAGCCAACAATGTTGATGAGGATGCCCGAGAAATAGGCGACAAAAGCACGCCAGTGAAAGCCGCAGGTGTAATGATATGGCGACGTTTTCTTTGCAGAGTATAGGTCGCGGACCTGCAGGTAACCTCTGCGAACAAAGTAGTAGTCGGATACCATAACCCCGGCAATGGAAGAGAGGAAGACAGAATAGGCGGATAGGTATGTTGTGAAGTTGTTACTTGACGAGAGCAAATTCCACGGACACATGGCGAACCCAACAGCAGCACATACGTATCCGCCGCGTCGAATGGTCATGAAACGAGGTAGCAGGGCCGTCATGTCCGTTCCAGCTGCCACTGAATTAGCGGCAATATTTGTGCCGAGCTGGGCGAGAATAAAGGCGGCGGCGATGAAGAAGACGCCGACACGGTTGGCAGAACCGCCTTCTTTTAGGAACGAGGTGAGTAATTCTAGAGGATTCCAAATAGGTTCGCCACCAAAGATCACCACCGATGATGAAGACACTATAATTCCGATGAAACAGGTGACGCCAAAGCCGATGGGTATAGTTAGGAGTTGGGACCATTTGATATCGCTGGGTTTCCTCGCAAAGCGGTTGAAATCGAGTGAATTCACAATAAGTGCGGCAAAGTTCGAAATGGAGACCATGATACCTTTAATGATACCCCAGGCAAGTTCGCTGTCATGAATCTTGTTAGGTTGAGAAATGATTGGCCCAGCGCCCTTTGCTCTCACTAAGCTCCAAATGAACAAGGCAATTCCCGCAGTGGGGACGATAAAGGATTTCGCTGTAAAAAGGTGCCTAATTTGGTGAACATGCGGGTAGAGAGCCGGGAGGGAACCGAGACAGAAGATGAAGAATGAGACGAAGTCTTTTGTGGTTGTTCCAGAGCTGGCAGGCATGGAATTAGGGAGGTGCTCATATTGGGGCCATATGGCTGTTATCACAAGCGTAACACACTGGCCTCCTATAATTGTGTTAGCGGTATTAAAAACAGACATGGAGGGGTTTCCGTACCAATCCATGCCTGGACACCGTACCAGATAGAAGCCATTGCCGATCTGTTCAAGACAGGCCAAAGTGAACCCCATATTCCAAAAGAGGCACGGCAGGCGACGGGAAAGCCGATATGATAGGTGGCGCCAATGTGTGCAGTGGTGAAGACGAAGACAGCTGCAATGGAGTAGCCGATCCAGACGCACAGCCAGGCTTGCCACCAAGAGAGGCCAACAACGACGCTGGAAGAGGCAATCATCCATGTGTTGATATTGAACGAGTCGGCAATCCAGAAGCCGACATAATTCCAGGGACCCCATTGCCTGCGGGCGGGTTCAACTGGAGACTCGTTACGTTACGCGTCTTAAGATGAATACTGGAGGTTTTTACCAGGTTTTAGATCCTCATTTGCAAGCATCAGCTGCCGATTGCTTAATCCTTCTTCGGTGTTGACGGAAAGCGCTTTTAAGATGCCCCTGCCCGAAGGGACACGCATGTTTAGCACCATCTTGGTCGTAAAGTTCCTCGAATTGACCGCCGTATAGTAACGGATAGGCTCCAAGGTCAAGTGGCAGTGGCAATGAGATGGTTTAAAAGTACGAACTATCACCACTTTCGAGGACAAGAAATATAATACAACGTAGCCCGTAAAGTGTATTTAATGGGTGGGAGACCTATGAAATGGGTGCCGAAGATAGAAGGGCGGAAAATGGAGCATTCGGTGGGTATTTGAGCATTGATATATGTATACCTGACAGAGTCCATTCGAGCGGGGGGAATACTTTGTATGCCCCACGTCGCCGGCGTACTTTCATAGAAGAAGCATCTTGACTGGTTGCACGACTGACCAAGTTCCCGATCAGTAAGACGGATCCCTTGCTAGTGTGGGCACTGTAGGAGCTCCGTATGCCTCCGGTCTTGGTCAATTTGCGGGGATAGATCCATAGATGAAGCTTAGGCCCCATCCGAGGCATGTGGGCAAAGCCAATATTCGCCAACATTTAGTAGTAGCAGAGCAAGTTTGTAGCTTCGCTGGCCGTCGATCCATTTTTTTTTGTTACGTGGGGAAGGAAGTAAGGCCACTGCCGTCGGCTACTGTGGCCAGTACTAGAGTTATAGTGTGTGGATTGGCGTCGTGGGCACTTACTGCATTTAGATATGATAAGTAGATAACATGTGTACCGAGCGCTGGGTTACTCGATCTCATCGAGTCACACCCGCCCGCGAATCTCGCTAAACCCGCCGGTATGGACCTGGATAACGTTGAGGCGGGGGAAGAAGACCGTGGGACGTGGGGATCCGGGAATTTGGCTGGGTCTTGGCAAAAACCCTAGAACTGTCCTATTGCCATTGGCTCCCATACGCACTGCTGGACGGAAGTTCGGCTTGGGCAAGTACATAGAGTTTTGGGCACCATAACTCCTTAATATATATACGTAGGCTCTGGATAGGTATATAATTCGATCGGTTCGTTCTATATACTGCTATATACTGTGCCAATTGTGAAGCCACCGCTCCGCCTGCCGAAGTGATAATTATAGTGGCTGAGTATTGACCACTGTACCCGTACTACGGCAAACCTCCAAGAGAAGTCTTTAGGCGGACAAAGCACGTGGGATGTGAGATGGGAACAAGCCCAGACATGCCAGAGCGCGAAGAAGACCCCTTTTGCATGGGTTGTGAGCCCTAGAGTACGAGTATCGACTTTCTCTTCGCCTTCCTGTCTTTATTAGCACTGTGCACAATGTTCACCGCCGTGACTTTGCCGGCCTTGTGCACCATGTTGGCCCACTTGCAGCGATTGATCGATCCTCGTTAGCTGAGTTGTTCGTAAGAGATTCGGAATCTCACGGAAGGAAGGATTGTGAGCAGAGATACTCTACGGAACAGCCACGACTGATATTAAAAAGTAGTAGAAGGATTACGGACGATTGGTACCGCGTGTGAGATATGATTGATAACCAGGGTGCAAAACAAAATCCGGGGTTGGAATCTGGGGTTGTAAGGAATATCCCGCTGCCGTCAGTCCATATTGCGGGGTTAGAGCGGCGCCAAGACAGGTATGCATACTCGTAGTTACAAGAGTTACAGGAGATGCTAGAAAGGAGGTAACAAGCTTCAGGCCGTCCCTCATATCTACTAGTATATCTTTCTTATTTGGGCTATAAATCAAAATGCATTGCATCAGCACTGTAATCATTCGTGGAGATCCAGCGGCCATGAACTTCCGAAGGCCATCCCGTTTTCGTACGAGTCGATATATTCGAATTTTCAGGTTTCCCTCCCTATTGACGGACCATGCCCGAACTAGAAACTACAAATGCCCTACGGGCGACGATGATCCTGCGGCCATGAACACCCGCAAATTTTCCAGTTTCACTCCCTATTGATAGGCCTGTCGGTGTACCTGTGTATTCCCAAAAAGCCGATCATTGTAGTAAATCAACCACGCTTCGATATAGGAATGTCTTTCGAAGATCACACTGCGGAGTTTGAAGATGACCTCGACGTTGAAGCCCATCCAGATGTAGAGTTCGACCTAGATTCGGAGTACGACACGGATTTGCAGGTTCGCGTTATTGATCATATGGGCGATTACTAGAATAGCCATCAGAACAAGAATAGTACTTTTCTTCTTTCGACACAAATTAGCGAGGAAGCATTGGATGTCCTTTACGGGGATAATATTTCGAAGGTGCATCTCCATGGGGAAGGCGGGTATTTCTTCAGGAAATACTTCTCCGAAGCAAACAGACAAAGAATGTGATACGTGTTGCTTATGGCATAGCCCGGGGGTTTCGTACACGCCAGGTAAAATGCTAGATAACGCACTGTGGTGTTCTGTTCTTCCACAACTAAAGGTTTTAAGGATCGTGGCAGAACAAACCTCTAGAGGCCGGACATTATTATAACGCGCCCACGTTTGAGCAGGATATGGATCGTTGGCTCAATTGAATCCGGCCGTTTCTCTAATGTTTTAGTCAAGATTTGTCGAGGCAACCTAAGAGCTTAAATGTTACGGAGAGCTCAAATCTCAACAATGTGTGCCACCCGCAGAAGCATTAGGGCTGAGCGCTTAATATTCAAGAATTCCTAATAGTTAGACTTCGTACTATTTGCAACCAATAATCAATAAGAATGAGCTAAGACAGTGCAATACATCCCCTAGTCAGATTTCAGGATCCTGTTTAGGAAAACTGACTAAAAAATGTCCATGTTTCTCCTGGCGCCCAGTATTGCCCATTGCCATCCTGTGGTGTAGCGACATGGTCACCATCGTGAGCAATCCACCACACAGGAAAGCCAGAGGTACATCCCGAATACACAGTCTTGATATGCGAGCGACTACCTTTAGCGGGCTCGGGAGGGCTCTGTGAGGTGCAGCGATTGTTGGAAACGAACTTGTCACGGAGGCTGCGGCCTTGACTAATATTGAGAACGCTGTCGCTAATTCCATGGATCCCCAAGTAAGGGACAGGGGAGGTTCCACCACTGCAACCACTGAGCTGGGCGCCAGCAATAACTGCGACGGCTCGGAAAACGTTTGAACGGGAGCAGGCAAGTGAGTATGACATCCCCCCGCCGTAGCTAAAGCCGGTAGCAAAGCGCAACTTTGGATTCACGCATAGTCCTGCCTCTACGGTGCTGACCAAAGCATCGATAAAAGCGACATCCTCATCTCCGGAATTGGCCCATCCGTTGTTTAATCCATTCGGGGCAACAAATATGACACCATTATTAGACAATGGTAACAAGCCGTAGTACTGGCCGTTCACAACATCATTCATGCTCCCTGAGAGCCAGTGGAGTCCAAAGATCAACTTGTAGGGCTTGTTGTTGTCGTAGTTGTCGGGGATTTTGATAACATACTGGCGAGTCTTGCCATTGACGGTTATTGACTTGGTCCCACTGGTAAGTCCTGGGTTCTTCCCACAGCCAGCAGAGCCTGATCCGGGGTTTGAGGTAGCAGTAGAGCCCGGCTGGGTAGTAGTAGTGGCGGTTACTTGCACAGTTGTAGAAGCAGTTGTTACGCCGCCACCTTGGCAGTTGCCAGGGATGCACTGAGAGCTGCACCGACGTCTATCAGAGATTGTGGCTGAGGAAGCTAAACAACGAGGACAGAACTTACTACCAGTCATTAGAAAAGGTGCAGCAGGTTCCAGATACACACGTATTTGGTCCAGTCCAGCCTTGGCCGCCACCTAAATTGGAATATTAGCCTTGTTTAATACGCCCGGGGAGAGTTGACTTTCATTGGCCCCAAGCAGGACTCTGTCCAAGCACTGTAGGTACAAACGAGCTCAGCAGCAAGGTACTCAATAGAGTCTCTGAGTACATCATTATGAGTGTCGTGGATTAGAAGAAAGCTTGAGATGCAGCGTGTTTTATGAATGGCCTCATTTTCTGGGGAATTTAGGACGATTATATACACTGCCACTCGAACAACCCTCAAAAATCAAAAAGGTAACATTATCGCCAACGTCCCATTAACTGATCAAGCGGAATCTGCCTAAATGGCTCTAAATGTTGATGTATATAATCTCCAAGGCAGCTTGGCATTTCATTTAAACAGATTTATCCATACGCTCATATAGTAGCAGCAAGCCCTAAATTTGGAACAGAGGAGTGGGCGAGCCGTGGTCCCGAACCTATGGAGTGGATCTAGTCTGCGACTGACTTTATGCCCTAGGAAAATTTATTGGGGTGTAGGACAAGATTACCACGAGACTTTGGTGGACCAGTAGTCGTTAATGTTGACATAGGCGTGACCACTGCTTTAAGTTGGCAGCCATCTAGAATGCCTTGAACGAAAGAGGATATTTCAATAACTTACCTAGCCATTACAGCATTGAGCAGGGGTCTTCCCAAGACCATTGATAAGACAAGGCTCCAGCATATTGGGTTCCTTTAATGCAAGGCCGTCGAGGATGCAATGGTCAGAGTAGTTGCAAGTGTGTCGCTGAGATTTGCATGTGCACTTACAGACGCTGATAATTATTAACAAGTTTGTAATACTGAGCAAAATTATCACAGCATGGAACTAGGACTAGAATGATCCGGAGTTTGGTACGGATATTCCTACGTATTGTTTGTTTGTAGGTTGGTAACTATTGACGGTAAATCCAGGTAGTGGTGGCAGCAGATTTTCCGCGTTTTTTATCTTAAGATAATACGAGATTTAAATTATACTAATATATTTTAGTGGACATATGATGGTCACCAGATGGAATAGAATTAAGGTTATTGCTACGTAAACTATATTTCGATTCAAGAGCAATTGCAAATAGAAGCAGTCTACTCCGTATAGCTTAAGACACTTGGCATACTTTTCGGAACATGATGTCGTAGCTCGGTAATTGTTTTCGGCAATTGCTAAGCCCTCACTTTGGGTTCGCTTCTAAGTCTGTGGACGCCACATGCAGAAGACCTGCAGGACTTGGCATTCCGAAAAGTATGACCGAGCTACGACCTCCCGAACTATCCCACAGAGTTTAGCGTTTGCAAATGAGATGATGACAATTATTAACATCTATATTGCTGCTTGATCATATGGGGCTCTCTATATATACTACTATTAGTTCCCGCCCATCTAGGGGAATTAGTGGCTAGCTGCTAACGTTAACTCATGGAGAAGATATTAGACGGTTCACGAAAGTTGGTATTATGAATTCATTGAATTCATTGCTGTTGATCCATAAAGCTATTTTATGCGACATACTTATTTTTGTGTAGACACCCTATTGCCAAGGTGAATTAATATATTCGCCTAAGACCGAGGTTCATCTCCATCTAATAGAGAGAAGAGAGAAATATTGCGGGGTAGGTACTTCACCCCAACATGATTTCTACCATTACATGCACTAGGGGATTGAAGGCCCGCGTTCCTTGACCACTTCGTTATAAAAACCAAACTTATTACCCGTCCCATCTGCGAATGACAGCCTATTTTAAGAGAAGCAAATAGATTTTAGCCATGGTCCTAACAATGCGGGATTCGCTGTGTAGCGAGATATAGGTCAAATTACACACCGTTAAAACAATGTTACGGGACTCGAATGTCAAAAACTGTCAATATTAGTTGTGCTATAAAGGTATCAAAATCGAATAATAGCGATCCTAATGACCTGATTGTTCATAGGGTATCTCGCGTCTCTAGGATCATAGTTTAATTAGTTGTGGGCTAGGTATTTGCCGAATATTTTGACTATTAATTACGCCAAGTCTGCAAATATTGCATCTATCAATTACCCCTAACGTAACCAATTCAAATTAATTAAATCTTCTCGACATAATAAATTAGGCTAAGTTGTATTATTGAAATATATCGAAGAGTGCTTTAAGGAATGCGCCCTGGGCAAGCATATAAGAAACAACAAATCCTTTGAGGATTAACAGTCTTCTATATTACTTTCCAATTGCAGATTGCCCATCTTAACCTTGCGTGGAAATCAACAAAGATGTATACTCTTGCATTCATTCTCGCTATCGCCCCTACGGCTGTGATTGCCCAATCCCCTCTTTGGGGCCAATGTATGTTATAGCTTTCTCCTACAATCACTATTACTAAAATGCGATGCTAACGACATTTTCAAAATAGGTGGCGGTCAAGGCTGGACTGGTTCCAAGACCTGTGTTTCTGGCGCAGTATGCCAATACAGCAAGTAAGTAAATCTCCAGTAGAGACTTGTTTCCCCGAAGGTCATTGCTAACAATCTTCCCAGTGACTGGTACTCCCAGTGTCAGCCCGGATCAGGAGGCAACCCGCCAGCTAGTACTACTGCTGGAGGCAATGCTCCTACTCCTACTGGAGGAAACGGCAACGGTGGATCCGGCTTACACGACAAGTTTAAGGCTAAGGGAAAGCTATACTTTGGAACCGAGATCGATCACTACCATCTCAACAATAATCCCTTGACTACCATTGTTAAGAACAGCTTTGGGCAGGTTACCAATGAGAACAGCATGAAATGGGATGCAATCGAGCGTGAGCTTCCCTTCTGCTTCTATTCTTCTTCTGAGTAATCAGTAGAAGCTGATTTGCACGTAGCAAATCGTAACCAATTCACCTTCACGAACGCTGACGCCGTTGTAAACTTTGCTCAAGCTAACGGCAAGCTCATCCGTGGCCACACTCTCCTCTGGCACTCTCAGTTGCCGGGGTGGGTAACCGCTATCAACGACCGCAATACCTTAACTTCGGTTATTCAGAATCATGTCACCACCATGGTCACCCGCTACAAGGGCAAGATAGTCCAGTGGGATGTCGTCAACGAGATCTTTGCCGAGGATGGCTCACTCCGCGATAGTGTTTTTAGTCGTGTTCTCGGCGAGGACTTTGTAGGCATTGCCTTCCGTGCAGCACGTGCCGCTGACCCTGCCGCCAAGCTCTATATCAACGACTACAACCTCGATATCGCCAACTATGCCAAAGTAACCCGGGGTATGGTTGAAAAAGTTAACAAGTGGCTCTCTCAGGGTATCCCTATTGATGGCATTGGCAGCCAGGCCCACTTGGCCGCTCCTGGTGGATGGAACCCTGCCTCTGGTGTTCCCGCTGCCTTGAAAGCTCTTGCTGCCTCTAACGTAAAGGAGGTTGCCATCACCGAGCTCGATATCTCTGGTGCTGCTGCCAGCGACTACCTCACTGTTATGAATGCCTGTCTTCAAGTCTCTAAGTGTGTCGGTATCACCGTCTGGGGAGTCTCTGATAAGGATAGCTGGAGAGCTAACGATAACCCCCTCCTCTTTGACAGCAACTATCAGCCGAAGGCAGCATATAATACCTTGATTAATAACTTATAAAGGAATAGTTATATTAGCTATCAAAGCTATTTAATCGTCCTACAAATAAAGTTGTTATGCTACTGCAAAGCTCTATAATGTGCCTAAATTAATATTTTGTGCCAGAATGAACAACTAGTTTAATACATACTTAATCTATATTCGCGAGGATTTCCGCCTTTAATTAGAAATGTAGAAGTAATGGTTCATTCTATCCTCACGCTATAGGGTACACGACGCGTCCCCTACCACTTCTACCACTTCATTTAATGATACATATAGCTTCAAACGCGTTTTTCTTGCGCCTATGACTTCTAAAGGCTGCCCTCTACAAAGACTCTAATGTAATTAGTGCATGGTTCTACCTACTATTTAACAGGTTGGAAAAGTATAACATCCTGAACTCTAATAATGTTTTAATAATAATATGTGCAAGTCATTCTAGTAACCTATGTATCTATTTCCAAATCATCAAACTGGACATGCGCATCCTGCGCCTCAGCTATCGCAAAGATCCCAATGACAGGGCCAACAAAATCAGGACCCGTCATCTCCAGTGTATCTAAGCCATCAAAACCGATCCATGCAGCCGAGTCCGCCCCATTTCTATACGAAAGTTGAAAGGATCTCTCAGTATACTCAATGCGCAAGGCAACCACATCTCCCAGTTGAATGTCATGCCGAACGGTCCTCGATATCTTTTTTGCATTGTTGACAACCTCAAAAACCATTTCAGTGGCGGAGAAGTCGTAAAATAGCTTCATGTAGCGATGCTCGTCCTTGTAGTATGCGATACCTGCCTTGAGGTGGGCATCGATTGAAATGGGGGGTGTATGCATCGTCACCATTGTATTGCCTTTAAGGCGCCGTTGGCGTTTCCCCACAAAGGTGACTGGCTGTTCCCATTGCGATATGTCGGCCTTGCTGGCTGTGAGGATGATTGTTTTGTCGCCATTTGAGAATTTATGGTTACTCAAAACTGCATCGCGAATGTAAAGGTAGTCAACCATTGACTCCGCTGTGAGAGGTAAGGTACCATCTGAGCGCACAAGTTCTGTTCCACCTGGTAATTTGGGATTCGACTTGACTTGTTTCAGACTCGGCCACTCCCCTTCAAGCCACTCTCCCGTCGTAAGGAATGTCTCCCTTCCCATGATGTACCGACTTTCATCCTTTCTGACCCCAAGGCAAACGCCCCACCACCGTCCATGCTGGTCCTGAAACATGTCGGAATGCCCAGTATATTGAATATACTCATCCGTTCCCCTCGCGGTCAAGATAGGATTCTTCTCGAATGAGTCGTAAGGGCCCCAGATATCCTTAGATCTCGCCACAGTAATCATGTGATCGTCATGCGTTCCGCCTTCAGAAATCAAAAGATAATATAACCCGTCTTTCTTATAAATATGAGGCCCTTCGGGATAAATTCCTCCAGTACCATCCCATATATTCTTCTCCTCCGACAGCTTCTTTCCGGTCTTAAGATCAACTTCGAACAGGTGGATTTTGGTCATTGGTCCAGGACCAGCAGATCCTTGAATATAGGCACGTCCATTGTCATCGAAGAAGAGGCTAGGATCAATGCCGTTGAAATCAAAATAGATCGCATCGCTCCATTCATTGGACCAGATATTACGTGACGAGACGATGAAGTTTTCAGGTTTACCATCAGCCGAGCTGCTATCATGAATGACGTTGGTGCATACGACATAGAATGTTCCATTTTGGTAACGGATCGTTGGGGCGTAGAGACCACCAGTTGCGAGCATCACATCGCCATTTTCGTGCGGTGGTGACAGTCTAGTGCTTGATACTGCAAGACTGAGCTGACTCTGTCGGTTGATGGCATTTCCTAAAGCATGGTCAACTGATAATTTATATTATTCTTGATATACAAGTTACTCACCAATATGTTTCCATGAGGTGAGATCTTTAGAGACATAAATTGGCAGGCCTGGGAACAAATGAAACGTAGAATTAACAAGGAAAAAAGTGTCATCGACTAGGACAACAGATGGGTCCGGGGCGAAGCCCGGTATGATTGGGTTAATATGAGAAGAAGACATGGCCTTTGAATCTTGCGTCGTAAGTATGAATATGAAGTCGATATTTATAGGTGTCTTGCCACCATTTATCCCAAGAAAGATCCACTGTGGTCGTTTTTCAGTGTTGGCGTGGCCATGCCTCCGCCAAGACCAGCACTTGAGAATGCCAAGGGGGTTAAATACATATAAAACTGAGTAAAGAAGTTCGGCAGTTCTATGTGTGGACAAATTTAACCAACGAATTCAAGCGGACCAATTTAACCGACGAATGATACAGCGCCAATACATAATAAGAGGGACAAATTACTAGAATGAACAAAGAGGCGTCAAGAGCCTCTCTACATCCCCTCTTTTGTTTATTGTGGGGTTTTAGCCAAAACTAAAACCAATATCAATCGGTATGGATCTACCCGATGTCATCTAACCCACCGGAAGGGAACTGACATGTGGCAGGGTGCATTTCATGTCTCCAAAACTTTATCTAGACCACGTATATGGTATGTTATATCTAAGTAAGTAGAGGGATGATCGTCGTCCAATCACCCATTTAACTCTACCAGGAAGGTATATATAGTCCCTTCATTTTCCCCACCACATCATATGCATACGCAAGAACTGCGTTTCCATCGACTTTCCTATTGCCAGTTGTAACACAAACTCATCATGGGCTTCCTTCCCAAGCTCCACCAACCTCGCTCAAATTCGGCCTTCATACCTGTCCGCCCTCCCAATGGCCACTTTTTCTTTGCTGGTAGGACCTTCCCTCGCATTGCCTGGTGGAAACGTCGCAACCTCCGCACACTTTACATCTACGTTGTAGTCCTCATCCTCACTAACACTGCCAATGGCTTTGACGGTTCCATGATGAATGGTCTTCAAACGCTGAGCTATTGGCGTGAATATTTCGACAACCCCCAAGGCCCCATTCTCGGACTTTTCAATGCGTCAATGAGCTTGGGTTCGTTGATCGGCTTGTTCTTCGTTCCCTATCTTGTTGATAGATTTGGTCGAAAGTCTGGCGTTACTCTTGGCTGTATAATTATGTTGCTTGCTGTTGGATTGCAGTCTGGAGCACAAAATTTTGGAATGTTTATTGCTGCCAGAATGCTGATCGGATTCGGTGATTGTATTGTGCTAGGCGCCGCACCATTACTCATTACCGAAATTGCCCATCCGCAAGATCGTGCTATTCTCGTTACATTGAGTGGTGCCTCGTACCATTCAGGAGCATTTATTGCATCATGGACTACTTACGGTACTCTCCAGATCCAAGTAAGTGTCCAAGTATCCAAGTATTTTGGCATTGGTTACAATTCATTTACTAACCACATACAGAATGATTGGTCCTGGAGACTCCCAAGTTTGCTTCAATCCATCTGCTCACTTGTCATTCTGTGCATGATGTGGTGGATCCCCGAAAGCCCTAGATGGCTTCTAAATAAAGACCAGGATGAAAAGGCAATGCAAATCATCTCCTACTACCATGCGGAGAACGATCTTCAGGATGAGTTTGTTCAACTGGAATTTACCGAGATCCGGACTGCAATCGCACTAGACAAGGAAGCTGAAAAGAACTCATGGCTTGACCTGGTTAGGACAAAGGGCAACCGCAAGCGAATGGCCATAATCACAGCTATAGGATTCTTCTCTCAATGGTCTGGCAATGGGCTGATCTCCTACTATCTTCACCAAGTGATGAATAACGTCGGTATCACAAGTGCCAGTACCCAGCTTGGCATCAACGGAGGGTTGAAATCTTGGGGACTCTTTGTCAACATCTTCATGTCGTTCTTCGTCGACAAAATTGGACGAAGACCGATTTATCTCGTCTCAACCATTGGCACTCTCTTTGCTTTTACTATCTGGACTATCATCTCTGCTCGATATGCCGTCGAGTCCGAGCCTAATAAAGGCCTTGGCATTGGTTTTGTGTTTATGATCTTCGTCTATGGCACATTCTATGATTTCAAGTCAGTACTCCATTTCATTTAACTTTGAGAAAACTGACAAAGCTTTCCAGATCTGGGCTTATGGCCGCGTACACCACTGAAATCTTGCCATACGGCATCCGCGCCAAGGGATTCACATGGCTCAATTTCTGCGTCACCGCCGCCCTATTTTTCAACCAGTACGTCAACGCCATCGCTCTTGAAGCGCTTGCTTGGAAGTACTACCTGATTTATTGCGTGTTTCTGGTATTCGAAGTCGGCGTCATCTATTTCCTCATCATTGAAACGAGATACACTCCGTTGGAAGAAATTGCAAAGTTCTTTGACGGTGATGAGGCCGTGGATGTTGCTGAGATTGCGAATGCGGAGATGAAGGAGAGTAACATGAATGAGGCGAATAAGCAGGAGATAAGGGTTGATGGTGCCTAGAAATAACCATACTTTGATAGGGTTCCCAATTGAAGTTCTACTGAGACATAACGGACAAGAAGTTGACATATAATGACTAAATCTTCTTCGGGATCTCCGTTGGGATGGCTTTGACTCACAGTCCGAATGGAGGAATCTTGACATACAGGTCATTAACGGCTTTCCATTTCAGCTTCCATCTTATTGAGATACGTCTTCGCTTCCTCATAATCAAATCCAAAAGCCAACCTCGCCATTTCATATGTCAGTTCCTCCTCCATGCCTCCAAAAACCCCAATCTTTTCCGCTATGGCATAGATTCTCGATGCAGCACCATGCATTATGTGGGCTATCGACCTTGGCAGGGTCCTTCCTCTCCTCTCAAGCGCCTGTTCCGCTTCCGCAAACCCCCGCTCATATAAATCCCGAGCTAACATTTGGCGCGAGACGTTGTGGTGCGCTATGTGATTCGAGTCCTTCATAATTCCATTGATCTTGTCATTAGAAAAGACGAGAGGAAACGGCATAGGGTAGTGGTTGACCTCCCACGGTGCCGACTGGGCGAATTCCCAGTCGATTATAGCAAGGAAATTGAAGTCCTCATCGACGAGAATATTATGCGTTCCCATGTCCATGTGATTGAAATGAAATGGGCCGTTCTCAATAGTTTTAAAAATAGGAGTATTCTGCACAATGTCCTGAAATACGAAAGGGCCTAGCATCTTAAAAACGCTGCTGCCATCAACCTCGTCTTTCAACGCCTGCTGAAGTCTAGCATCTGCGATAGCAGAAAAATAGTTCCATGAATCAAAAAATGGACCTTCATTTGAGAGACCCTCTGAAGCGGCCATAGAGAGTTTACCTATGGTTGCACCAGTGTCTTTCGAGAAATGGGAGATTGAACCAATCATCCGGAATGAGAAAGTCGCCAATTTAGCTTGAATAGCAGTCCACTGCGTGATGATATGCTTTAGGGTTGAGAACTGGTGCAGCAAGATTAGGAAAGCTTATACGGGGTTGATAAGTAGTCGTACCGGAAGCTCGCAAATATTAAATTGCACGTCTTGCAGACTGTTCCCGTAGAACCCTTCGATGAGCATGTAAACAGCGCCAACCTCTGCCGCACTTTGCGATCCTGGGCCTCCAAAGGCGTATAGTTTGGGGAATGGGATACCAGTAACGTTCTCGTGGAGGAACTCCATTGTCGCAACTTCACACTGAATTGAATATAGTTCCGAGTCATCATTTGTTCTACCAGCGCTATCTGGATGTCTGGGGAGCCGCAAACGTGCAATGATGAGGCGCCCGTCGGCTGCAACGAGTTCAAAACAGCACCAAAATTGGCCGGCAGAGAAGGCTTCACTTATTATGACCGGTTGACCGATGATGGACTGGGCGTGGTGTAAGAGAGCGTGCTTGTTGATGACACCGATGAAGCTCTCAAGGCGCTCTTTCATGTTGTTGTAGTCCCAGCCATCATAGGATTTCCAACCATCACTAGGAAACGCCTTTTTACGCACGCGAATATCCATAATAAACTGGAGATAGTGGGGTGTATATTTTAGAGAATATTTTTCTCTGTTGAGGTATAATCAGCCTGAGTGAGTGCAACATCTATGTGTAACCATATGCGGGGTATGTGATTGGGAAGGTACGGTGGGATTTGACACACCACCACTCACCATTCACCGCCCTACGACAACTCAACTCTACCTTCTGTCGTGGGGTTGCATGGTATTCTCGGAAATCGAGGAGCGAGACTTGTTGGAGTTAAGGGTCGAAATTGACAGTAATTGTGGGCTGTGTAATAAAGGTCTGTGGAATTAAGGTTGATTTGGTTGAACTTGCCGTTGGTTCGATCGATCGATCGGCGTGGTCCATACTTGGCAGGGCCCAATTGGTCCCTGGATCAACTTCAGCACATATAATATCAATATAATACACAGCTCCATCAATCAATAAAAACTCACAGACCCGTGCTATCCTCTTGCAATTATCCTGATGTGCTTATGCTGTGATCCTGGTGTTGTATAAAATGTGACAGCTTATAGGTGACAGGACTGGATGGAGTACGCAGCTGGAAATACTATCGCGTACTTCGTGTGGCATAGTCTCCAAACAACCACATACTGTACTCGCAACGCAATTCGCATAAGCGACTTCATAACTTCTTACATTAACGCCCAACTAAAACTATTTGTTTTAACTAAATCTCGACACATTTATGTCTTCCAAGAGTAAGTCTGAAGTGCGCCCGAGGTACGCCTAAGGTAGGCATCAAGGACGTCTGTTCTGTCTCCTTTATCTTTTTTCGTCACCCTACATGTCACCCACGACCTGGATTCGATCATCACTCACAATGGTCCACCTTTACAGCCGCAGGATCTGCAAGTTGAACATCCCGCCAACGACAACTGTATCCATTGCAGCGACTGCAGGTGCAGGTTGACGCTTGTGCCAAAGATAGTTTACGCAATTGAGTACTCTGGTAGGTAGTACTCTGGGGCTTGCTCGACCCCGCGTTATTGACCCCATGGGGAAACACACAATTAGGAAATGACCCTGTAAGTTTGTTGGCCCGCGGACTTGAACATTAGCGGTGCGCTAAAATTATCTCGGTTCGTCCGTGGAAGCTTGGCTATCTAGGGCCATATCTTGCTGTTTTGCTCCGCTACAAATCAAGCATCTTGGAATACGCGTATTCAGGGTGGCTCGGACCAACTCTAGCATGCGCATCCTTGACCGAAATAAGACCAGGATTGAGAAATGTTAAAAGTGGAGATGGAGTAATAAGTATCCACGCCCTCGTTAAATCCGATGCGTTCGCAGTTCAGTTCATATTTCAGTCCGCGGAGAGTCGACCAAGCCCCACCATGACGATACCGTCACCTGTCCAACGATTGGTCTCTTATCATTCCTGCGTAGATTGCAGGAGAAGGAAGGTGAAATGTGATTCGGAGGAGCCATGTGCCAACTGCCGCATGTCTAGCCTTGTCTGTCGGTACACGGCGCGCCGCCAGAAGCGTGGACCTCGTGTCTCTCGAAACATCGCTCCAGTAGCCCAGCGTCCCTCGGGAGAACTTGGCCAGAATCCAGACCTATCTAGGCATGATGTCCTGCACAATCATATTCCTGCAGAAGTTCATCGGCTCCGCGGAAGCCCTGCGGCTTTTGAAAGTGATCGTGGGCCAGGACATGACCGTGAGCCAGGACAAGATGACTTCGACTCGGCCGTGTCGTTGCATTCGCCTACATCTATTGTTTGGGCATCAGTGGTGGACAACTCCTTCGCATCGGTAGAGACAAGCCGAGACGACTTACTGCTGTCGATCCGATCTGTCCTGCCTTCTATACCATTGGTGGATATCGTCAATGACTGCATCAGCTTGTTCATGCAGTATACGTTTCCAACGTCTCCCATAATACACGAGGCAACAGTCCGAGCGAATGCATCGCTTTACTTTTCAGACCCTTCTTGTACAGGGGGTTACAGTTCACATGAAGTGCATCAGAGAGTAGATCATATGAGAGCGTTTACGCTTGTTACTGCGTTGTGTGCTTCTGTTGCTTCAGTCATGCCTGAATCACTCTTATCCTATGGGCAGATTGTTGCTATACCCTTTTTTCGAGTATCGCGGCAAATGCTTAAGAGCTACGAGGACTACGATCTTGAATATCCGAATTCGTCGTAATTAAGCATTAGGATTTTGCACTACACTGCAGCGCAACACATCACGGGGAAATGCGGGCTAGCATTTCATCTCATTGGGCAAGCATCTCTTATTGCCCAGTCTCTGTCCGTTAACTCTGAACAGCCGATTATCAGGGACGACCCCATCGAGTCCCAACTTCTCCGTTTAACCTTTTGGCATCTATATCTCTCTGACAAAGCATCTGCTTGTCTCAAGACGCGACCAATGGTTTTTCACCAACCCTCCTATAAGGGTAGCCTGAATCTTCAACCTAGCGGAGAGCCGTTTATTCCCTTACTAGACTCCAGCAAGTCATCGTACAGAAATTCCTTTGAGGAACGCCTGTTGGTTGGCTTCCACATGGTGGCAAGCCTCTGGTCATCAGCCGCTAGTCTTGTCGTGGGCATGGGGACATATGAGGCCACAGAAGATGATAGACAACCTTTTGTAAATCGGCTAACCAGTTTGTATTATGACTTTATTGCAATCATGGATGGACTACCTCCTTGGTTAAAGATCTCGAGTCTCATAGCCACACCAGAGGAAGACAGCGTCGAAGCCTTTCAAAAAACATCTTTCTGGGTTCAGAGATGTACTTTGGCCATGACGTTTCATTGCTTGAGACTTGACATTTTGCAAGAGTGTATTGAGAAAGGCTTCTTGGAAATCATAGGGCTTGATGACCAACCTCTTAGAGTAGCGATGAAGAAGGCAGAGTGGATACAGGATTTTATTGAGACTATGGAGGATGTTCCGTTTATTTATCACCAGATTAAGGGCGAGCCTAGTGTGAGTTGAACCCAAGCCAAATATCAATGGACTGCCACATGCTTACTTAATATAGGTCGAAAGAATCCGCTTTGTTGGAACGATTCTGCTTGAAATGATCCAGAATATCAATAATGAGGCCATTAAGGCTCGCGTGGATTCCTATTTCAGGCGGCTCCTTGATACTCTAGCGAAACTAAACTCGAAAGCCTCCGAGGAGCTAAAGTGGTAGTTTGAGTTTGTCTTTATGTGCAAATATCTCTTGGCTTAACAAGTTGAAGCTGATGCGGCTCGACTGATAGCAGAGCTGATTTACTCTTTCAAAGCATGTAATTAGACAAGAGGCTGCAATAGTATAAACTCTCATTTAGATATTTAGGCCAAAGTCTTTAACTCCTCTAGCACTAAACCAATTGCCAGCCGTAGTCTAATATAATTACTCTGTACATTTGAAGCATCACCTGTGCTCGAAACTGCAATGGTTACACCAGAAACGGCAATATAACAAACCTCTAGATAAGACAAGCTAGGTCCAAACGAGCAACGCAACACGGCATAGCTCCACAGGAATAGCTTCCAACTCGGACACTTCCTCGGTTGTAATGCATACTTAGGACTAAAAATAAGTCGGAGAGTAAGCTTCAAAGTCCTGCGTAGTGGCTCGAAAATCGTATAGAAATCTTAAACTTACGATATCCGGGATTGTCAAGTTAGTCCCCGCAGTAAGATGCTGCGTAAACTGCACCTGGACATTAGACAACTGCAGGCTCGCGGGCAGTGCATCGCACGAATTGTAGAACGAAGTCACATGCACAACCAAACGGCAAGAAAGGCCGCGAATAGAGCACCCCTCACGCGAATTCTCCGAACCGCCACGAACATCAGAATTTCCGCGGCGAAACTCTGTTAGTCCACTACCAATGAACAAGTGCCAACCCCCTCGTTATTAGCTCGCACCATTGCAAGGTTACCCCGCATGCTGCGTGTCGACAATCCCCATAACCCATAACTGGTACACGGAATACTGCGCTAAGTTGCCATTTCATTACTAGCTGACCGAGGATAACAACTCTTCCACAGACAGCTAGTAAAAGTTACTTGGCTGTAGATTGGTGGCGTTCGGCCGAATAACAGCTGGCAAAGTACGCGGTTAAAACAAGGGGCCCTTAAAGCAATGAGTGGCACGGTTCTTAGCACATTTCTAGTAGCATTTTTAGTGGTGAACCTTGCCGTTTTCAACCGCGTACCAGGGTGGTTAGTATGATTTGCGAAAAAGGGCCACACACTATACGCGTATACAAACGCCTATACGCGTATACAATAAGATTTGCCATGGGCAAAACGTTGTGAAACTGACGTAAGGTAAATGAAAGATAAAACGTAGCGGAAGTTGCTATTTAAGTCACTTTACATACAATTTACTAAGAGAGGTACAAGCACACTCGCTACCTCCAGCCTTGACCAGAGCGAAAGTTTGGCCACGACGATTAGTTTCCATGGCTTGACTTGTGGAAGGCTCAGGTGTTCTTACGCAAATAGCAACTCCAGCAAATTTCAGAGCCGCAGTCGCTACAATGGACCGGTTGTCGTCCACGGGGATTTTCTTTTTGCAGATCATGCGGCCGTAAAGGTGGACCAAAATTGTGAGTGACGATCAAATCCAGGTCGTGGGCGACATGTGCGAGTGACGAAAAAAAGATAGACTTGACAATCTAGGGAGGAAGTATATAAGATCCCCGCGTAGACAGCTACAACTACCTGGGTATCCCATAGCACCTTGAAACGAATTCTTCAAAAACACATCAACCATGGTGCTCAGTCCCTTGATCAGTGCTTTCTCTGTCCTACTATGCATCATCACCAATACCATTGCACACGACTCAATTCCACAGCCGCCATCCCCGGAACCAATACGAATCATCGACCTGCCACTACCCCCTATTGTTTCTAGCAATGACACCGGTGCTTGCACGTTGAAAATCAACCCTTTAGGCACTGGATGTCTTGCCAATGGCATCTTCGACAGTTTCCAATCTGGCGACTTTCTACCTGACGGCAAGCATGCCCTTGCTATGGTCATTTATCAAGGAGCCCCCGCTTCTCCGCACCCAGCTAGTATATATGCTGGACGCCAGGTTATCATTGTCAAGACAGACGGCAAGCGTTTCCCCAACGGCGATTCGTGGAAATGCGTGACTTGCGGCGTGCCAGCTGAAAATTCCGGCATAGACAACTCCTTATACGACTACCCACAGGCTTTTCGTGACGGTACCCGCATAGTTATTGGCCTAAACATCCTCAGCTGTGGTCGCAACAAGCTCACCTCGGAACACTGTACTCCAAACAAGACGTTCATCTATCCGTTGCGGTGGAATACAGCGATTGACGGCTTAGGCGCAGGCGGTGCTATGAGAGAGTTCCGCCTACATCCGGACCAGGTACACGTCGTATTCAGCTCCTTTACCTATTCAAACGGTGCCCTAGGCCAACAGGCCTACTTTGGGCGTCTCTTATTCAATCCATCGCCCACTGAGGGAATCCCACTGGCACCACGATACGACGTGGTTAACGTAACACTGCTAGTTGATCCGAAAAATTCGGCTCCAATTATTACTAAAGGAGACCAACTCGTTCTAAATCCTCAATCAATCACAATTGGCGAGGCTCGTGGATTTAATGGTGATGGAACTGAGGTTATATACCTTGGAAACCCAGTTGAAAGCTGCAACATAGACGTTTTCGCCACCCACGTAATCACAGGTGCTGTTCGCCGACTAACTAGCCATCCCGAGTACTGCGACCCCGTAGCCTTCTCGCCAGATAATAAGTGGATGGCTATCATGGATACTCGCGGTAGTGGACGCCAAATGTTTCTTGCTGGCATGCGCGGAGTCCCCCCACTTATCGATATGATAGTCTCCACTCTTATATCTTCGACGAGAAACAACGGCTTACGCCGTTTCTTCGAGCCATATTTGCTTGACTTTTACGGCGACAGAAATACCTATTTTGGCCAAAAGATTAACGGAAATAATAATGGAATTTCTGGTAGCGGTGCCATCAATGACCCGGAGTGGAATGGTATGGCTGACCCTCGTTGGTCTCCTGATAGCACCCAGCTTGTTTACTGGCAGAGCCATACCAATCCCCCCACCTGTGGCGGTAATAATCCGTTACCATGCTACAACTCCACGGAACCTGGTGGCCGCAACTTCCGCATGCATCTTGCGACATTTACAAGTCGTTCGCCTCGTCCCCAGGCCTACGTCCCCAAGCGGTCTGATATCATTCCGTGGGGCATCCCCTACGCCCCTGGCGATTCACCACCAACTACTGCACGCATCCCCACAGGCGTCTACACTTTAATTGGCAAAAAATCCGGATCTGCTAAGGTGAATATTACGTGGTTGACCGCGCCTCAACTCGGTGATATATCTGTTGTGTATACTAACTATTCGGATGACGGTTTGAGCTTCCTCAATGGAAGCGAGAACGTGACAGCGACGCGATCATCTGCAGTTTTATCTACTTACGAGTGGAACTCAAATATTACGCAGAGTGGCGCCGTGACTGGAACGAAGAAGACGAGCCCTGGTGGATATCACGCAAGCATGGACGTACAGGTTAATGTCCTAAATTCGACTGGGTCTTTCATTACAACTTTAGATGGCATCGAGTGGAAGAACCCGCTTAGCGGTACGTGATGTTAGCTTGCGCTTAGAGAAGAGGAATACAGTGTGGCACTATGATATGAATATATCAGTGTCTTCTAGTCATAAACAGACCTCACTGCGTGGCTCGTTATTGCCCTTTTATACATGTTCCCACCCAACACCAATTCAAAGTAGCTTTATGATATACTTTGTATGTAAAGATACCTATTCTTAATTTTCTTCTCTACTACGACCTACGATAACCAGGTCGAGCGAGTTTTTCAAAAAATCTATGCCTTAGTGCACGCCACGACATTTTTTTTCAGACATGCTCAGATATTCGCTTCATTCGTTAAACCTTTTGATGGCAGGGCAGGCGTCGTAAACCTCACAATCATCCGGCCCTAAATCTCGCCCGAGTCATGACTTTACCTGGCCCGAGAAATTGATCTAGGCCCTAGCGAAAGCCCGGCGAAAGGGCTTACGTGGCCTCTATAGTGGGCCCTACAAACAGTATTATGGAGCCAGATCCAAGATCCGGCTCTTCGGAAGTGTAATCACGTGACATCAGTGACATCCACCACCCACTCCAACGCACTCCAACGACCACCCCTCACAACACTCACATGCTCAGACGGCCGCTGGTCCGAGGCCCCTTCCTATACGTTCCTACGACCAATAACGCACGCAGGTGCACGCTCCAAAGATCTTCGCCGGGGGCGTTAGAGTAGTAACCCTAGGAGTGCAGGGGGCGTAGGGCTGCAGCTGTCACAGATGCAGGCAGTTCCACCATGTGGCTAATAAATTCCTTTACTAATTTCCTAATTTTTCTCTACTTCTGTTCTTACTATTTCTTTAAAACCTCTTCACAAAATAAGGTGTGGCCACGGCAAAAGGTACGGCAGCTCTGGAAGAGATGGGATGACACCATCACCCGGTATAACTTCACCGGAGTTGCCTCCTGTCGTCGTGGTTATCTGGTAAAGGATACGTAACGAATCGCAAACACGGGACGTCGGCCAGGCACAACGACGCCGAGGACCACTGAGATCGTTGTATCTCAAACACGGGACATAGGCCAGGGACAATGACCCTGAGAATGGTTGCTTCTCTAGTCATGTCCCGTCTTTCGCTTCTTCCCGCATTCAGGAACCTGCCAACTAAATCCCCGGAGAGCGCCAAGACGATTAGCGTAGGTGAAAGGCTTGATTTTGTTAGTGGTGTCTTACTTTGGTGGCACGTAGAGCCTAGAAGGTTCTCTTCAATGGGTCGTGGCCGGGGGAGGGGGAGGGGGAGGAGGGGGAGGATCACGACAAGCCTTTTGTTGGGGTACTCCATCACTCGATCTCAAAGGAAGCCGCCACATGGGCCCAGAAAAAACCCTGTGCTAGGCCCTGGCCTCTCTGATATAAATTCCCTCCTTCCCACCCCGATCCATCGTTCTTTTTCTCTCTATCTTCTATCGTCTCTCTCTGGCAGAGCCTCTTATTACTTTCAATCTTTTATTCGTTTTTCTGAACACTCCTTTTATCCTCGACGGATACCACATTCCTTCCTTCTTTCAATTGTTACTACATCACACTCTCTCTCTGAGAAACAGTCTTATCTTTATATACTTACCAGCACACTCAACTACGAAAATGATGAAGGCACAAATCATCGCAGCAGCCGGGCTGCTCTTCTCCTCGCGCGCCTATGCGCAGCAGTCTCTTAATGAAGGCTCCGGATTCGGCACCTACTACTACGATATCGAAAAGATCGAAACCTGTGGCACCAGCTTTGCCGCCCAGAACCAGGGCGGAGTCATGTGCAGCCATATCACCAGCTTGCCCCTTACTGAGATGAACTCTAACTATGTTGTTGCCATGAACAACACCCTCCTCCGCGGGGATATGGCCAAGTACTGCGGCAAGAAGGTCGTTGTCTCCGTCAACGGCGTAGCCTCCGACCTACCACTCTTTATTGGTGACGGCTGTGAGCGCTGTGGCACCGGCCCATCCACCAGTAACACATGGGAGGCCAACGGCGCCCCTGGACTCGACTTCAGCTACTCTGTCCTGAACGAGCTGTCGGCAAGCGCGTGCGCTGACGGACACATCGATATCACCTGGGACATCGTCGACGAGACGCTCTACAACTTCGACACCGACGGATCAGGTACCGCCCAGGGACCCGCGTCTGGAAGCAGCAGCAGTGGCAGCAGCAGCAGCGCAGCGGCTAGCGTTGCAACTACGGCCGCTACTTCTACTTCTTCCTCTGCTTCCCAGGAGTCTACCTCTGCCACCCAGGAGTCTACCTCTGCCTCCCAGGAGTCTGCATCCACTGCCAGCACCAGCGCAAGCTCCGCCAGCCAGGCCGTCAACTCCCCAGCCGACGTCGCGCAAGCAGCTGTCCCAACCACGATGATAACACAAACCGCCAAGGCTACTTCCACCACCTCTGATGCTCCCACCACCTCTTATACCCCGACCGCCACCAGCGGCCTGGAGATCCTGGCCACTCCCACAACCAGCGATCCCAGCGCGCCCTGTGCAACAGGCGTCTGGCAATGTAGCGGAGACTCTCTCGTGCAATGCCTGGATGGCAAGTGGGTCACCCGTGCTACATGTGTTGACGGTTTGAGCTGCCAGGGAGGCGACTCTCCTTACTGCGCGCCTGCTGGATTCAACAAGGCTCTAGGTGGAAACTAAAGCGTCTTTTCCATTTGACATGGAGATATTACATTCACTTCTGACAACAAATTGTATGGTGTTCTCCGGTTTCCCACGGGATCCCATAGTGCAGCAGCGCCAACGGATATTACAAGCCGTATAGAATATAGAATATAGAATATAGAATATAGAATATAGAATATAGAATATAGAATATATAAATCGATTGAATTTACGTCTATCCCTAAGTAAGCCTGAGCCTACTCTGCATTAGCGCCGACGACAGTCATGGGGCCAGCACCTTCGGCGCCAGCGAAGGTCAAATTGATGGGGCGCTATCGCTATCGGCTTCGCTAAGCCAGCCAATCCTAAATTTTGACATTTGATAGCCAATCAATACTACAGGGGATAGACATAATGTCATATAGTTAAGATAAGATAAGATTAAGATGTGTTGGCTTCAATTATTCGTAAAAATTGTATTCCACAGTGGCTAACGTATTTCACGTACGAGTTGCCCACACGAACGAGTTGCCCACCCTATTTTTACA